>JASDQU011509087.1:8779-21746 GCA_032191745.1 Picea mariana
GTTCAACCATAGTTCCATGTTTGCATGATCTCTTTTAATATCCATTCCCATAATGAAGTTAGCAGCACCGAGATCCTTTATGTCAAATTTGGAGGATAGCTGTGATTTCACCTCCTTGATAAAATCCATGTTATTTCCTACCAGCAACATGTCATCAACATACAACACTACATAAATGAAGTGATTACCAACCTCCTTGGAATATACACAGTGATCATATCTACTTCCCACAAATCCCAATCCAAGGATGTATGTGTCAAAATTTTGGTACCACATCCTAGGTGATTTCTTCAGACCATATAGTGACCTCTTTAGCTTACAAACCAGATCTTTCTTTCCCTTCACTACAAATCCTTTTGGCTGCTTCATGTAAATTTCTTATTCCAGATCCCCATGTAGGAATGTTTTCTTTACATCCATCTTTTCCACTTCAAGATCAAAAGCAACAACAATAGATAAAATAAATCTAATAGAAGTTAACTTGGAAACGTGAGCAAAAATCTCACCAAAGTCAATTCCCTCTACTTGGGAATAACCTTTTGCTACTAGTCAAGCTTTTTATTTCTCCACTTTTCCTTCTGCATTAAAATTATTCTTAAACAACCATTTTCTACCAACACATTTTCTTCCAGCTGGCAACTTAACTATATCACATGCCTCATTCTTATCCAAGGCATCCATTTCTTCAAACATGGCCTTCTTCCAGAGTTTACTATCCTCTAAATTCACTCCTTCCCTGACAGTTCTTGGATCATCATCAGTAATAGATAAAGAAAAATTAGAATGAAAATCAGATGGACTATACCTTTCTGGTTTCCTTCTTTCCCTCAATGATATCCTAAATACTGGGGTATGAGGTTCTTCTTTTGCTTCATCTTCTTTAGATGATTTAGATTTTTCATCATCTGACTCAAACTCTATTTTCTCAAGTTCTTCTGGCCTTGGTAGGAATTCTTGTTTGGAAACATCTTTTACCTCTCTGAAAACAACATCTTGACTGTAAACAATCTTCTTAGTTTCTAGGTTCCAAATCATATAACCTTTCACACCATCTTTATAACCAATAAAGATACACTTTTTAGCTTTTTTATCGAGCTTACTCCTATTTTCCTTTGGAACATGTACATAAGCATCACAACCAAAAACTCTAATATGTTCAAGAGAGGTTTTCTTTCCAATCCATACCTTGTGTGGAGTTTTATCATCCAATGATGATGAGGGTGTTCGATTGACCAAGTAACATGTTGTACCCACTACCTCTGCCCATAATTTTTGTCCTAACTCGGTACCGCTGAGCATGCTCCTTTCTTTTTCCATCAGTGTCTTGTTCATTATTTATGCAACTCCATTATGTTGAGGTTTGTATGGAGTATTCTTCTACCTTTCTATACCACACTTATTACAGAATTCTTCGAATTCATTTTCGCAAAATTCTCCACCATTATCTGTCCTCAATACCTTTATTTTCTTCTCTATCTTATTTTCTACCAAAGCCTTAAACTCTTTAAATTTATCAAATAACTGAGATTTCTTTCTAAGAAAATAAATCCATGTGTTCCTTGAGAAATCATCTATGAATGAAACATAATACATAGATTTACCTAGTGATGGAACAAGCACAATTCCAAACACATCATTCTATATCAACTCTAAGATCCCCTTTGCTCTTGTAGCACTAGATGGAAATCTTACTCGATTATGTTTTCCATATATGCAATGTTCACAGAAATCAAAATCCAGAGTGTAATTTTACATACCTTCAACCATACCTTTATCGTGTAGTGTTCGAAGGCCCTTTTCTCCAATATGCCCCAGTCTTTGATGCCACAACATGTCTTCTTTCCAGGGACATTATTGGTCTTGTCTTCTTTATTTTTCCTCTCAGGGAAAATAGAACTATTACACCCATTAGTATAAGTGCTTCCAAACAACTTGTACAGATTTCCACATTGAACTCCCCTCATCAACACCATTCTCTACGTACCATCTTGCAAGTGCCCTTTCCCAATATAGTATCCACTCCTGCATCATCCAACTTACTTACAGATATTAGGCTCCTGGCTAGTTTTGGAATGTGCAGAACCCCGGCAAGAATTATAATCCTTCCATCTTTTGGCAGCAACTTAACCCTTCCACATCCCATGATTTTGGCTGTCGACTGATCTCCTAGGAATACATCACCACCATCGTATTTTTCATATTCAAAGAACCACTACCTGTGAGGAGTCATATGGTATGACACACCTAAGTCAATCAACTATACATCATGGTCTACATGTGTACCCGTAGATTCCTGGTAAACATCACCTCCTTCAGTGGAGGTTTTCGCCTCTGTGGAAGAGGTACTATTAGATACCTTTGGTTTATCAACCTTCTTAGACTTGCAATATTTCTTATAATGCCCTTTTTTACCACACTTCCAGCATTTCCTCAAAGATTTTCCTGGAGACTTAGATCTACCTGTAGATTTAGATCTCCCCCTCGAAGACTTACCAGAATTCCTGTCTTGGGTATGAACTCTTACAAAAAAAGAATCTGTCCTATGACCATCCATGATTTTCTGCCTCATCTCTTCAAATAACAAGGATGCAACTACATCCTCATACTTCAATTTAGATTGAGTGGTACTACCAATTGCTACAACTAGATTATCCCAAGATTCTGGCAAAGAACATAACAAAGTAATACATGTATATTCTTCTGCAATTGTAATATTAACAAAGACAAGTTGACTTACCAGATTATTAAAGGCATTTATACATTCTGTCACAGAATCTCCATCTTCCATCCTAAGATTATACAGTTTCTTTCGAAGAAACAACTTGTTTACCAGGGACTTTGATTGATACAAATTCCCTAACTTATCCCATAGTTCCTTGGCTGTATATTCTCCCGAGACATTCAACAACATCGAATCTTCCAAGCAGAGTCGAATAATACTCCTTGCTCTTTTTTCCAACTTCTTCCAATCTTCCTGCGACATACCAGTAGGTGGTGTACTAGTAGTTTGTCTACTAGTAGGTTGTATACCAGTCAACTGTGTGCCAGTAGGTTGCATACCAGTAGGTTGTGTACCAGGATCCACAACGATCCATTGTTCTTTGTCTACAAGAAGGTCCTCCATCTTGAGCTTCCATAGCTCAAAGTTTTTACCATTGAACTTCTCTATCTCGATTCTAGAAGAGCTCTCCATTCCTCTTTCTACACTTGAATCTCCACTGCAAAAGCTCCCACTAAACCTAGGTTTATCACAGACCCAAGATAAAATTGATCTATTAAGACCGAGCCAAACCCTCAACCACAAAGGCATCCCTCTAAAGCCAAAAATGATCTTTGATACCACATGTAATTTTTAAACCTATGAAGTAAAGCAATGCATATAGATTCTTAAGAAAAATAGAAATTAATCAATGGCCCACACACATAGTACATAGAGATTTACACTGGAAACCCTTAACTGGGAGAAAATCAGCATTGCTTGGTGTCGCACCTTGCAACTCTTTATTGTATTAATTTCACCATTCACCATACAATATATACAATGTTTTAGGTATTCCGTAGCTACCAAAACCCTAATCCCTTAATACGGGATTAATTTAGAAAACCGCTAAAAATAGCAAAATCCGCTAAAATAGCAAAAACCGCCTAAAAAAAAAAATTTGGGCGCTTCCTCGAACGTTGCGTGTAACCAGGGGGGGAATATCTGGACCCCCCTAGGAAGCAACAAGTGCACACGATACAAAGAGTGAAGGAATTTAGGATCGTCAGACGCATTTGTTGAATCTAACGCACCCACACACACACATGCAAAGAATATAACACATACCCAATAGAGGAAGTGTGCAAAGGTGGTGCTGACGCCCGCAGCCTCTCAACCCGTAGGTTGGAAGGTCCGCGTGCACACAGGATATTTCCCTTACACTGACCCGAAGATCTTTGCACTGGCTCTTCTATATTCCTTTTGAAAAATTTGCACCCACAACAAATCCTCCTGGGATCCCCTCTTTGCACTTAGGAGATCGGATCTCGCGCTTTCGCAAATCCGTAGGTCGAGCGTTGGTCTCTTGAATCCCCGAAAACTAAAAACAGTCAATGCTGACCTTTCCTCTTTCCTTTTTAGGATTTTCCTTATCACAATTTCGACGATCGCAATGTTGAGAAACTCGTCTCCTCGACTCCCGAATCCCGATTTGCCGAAACTCCAATACACTCGCGAGCTTTGACCTTTCAGCACCACTTCACTTCATCAGGACTTTGGACTTCACAATATCACGAATCCAATTGTAGTTTTTTCATAACTTCATTCTCCGAAACCCTGAAATAGCATGCCACCTATCCACCTCACTGGCTCCTATGGTTCTGTGTCATTCTCTTGGCCTTCGGGATTTCGCGGTTTGGGATATCACGATTCCCATTGCAAGTTTTACGAGACTTCTACCCACAAAAACCCGATACAAGTATCCACTTGTAAATCCAACGGCCCTTATGGCTCGGATCTACGATCCTACCCCTTCTGAGCTTTGAACCTTTAGGAGTACTGGTGGTAACTTCCCCGCTTCTCTGTGAGATCTAACGGCTCATGGGACTTCGCAGATTCTCCACCGAGAATTCCGACCGTCTGTCTCTTCCTCTAAGAGCTTGTCCTCCTGCGGTCTGATGTTGCTACACTTTCTTTCGGCCACTTCGAAGGCTTCGAATCCTTTTTGAACTTTTTTCCAACTCTGAACCTTTCATAAAATCTCTTGCACGCACTCCTTGCGGCAGACTTTCAAACACTTTCAAGTGCTTGAATCCCTTCGACCCTGCACACTCCTGCAGCAATAGCCTCTAACTTCTCTTGATCGGCTCGTAACCCTGAGACTTCACTTGGCCTGCACACTCCTTGCACGGCTCCTGTGCCTGACTGCACTTCTATGGAAATGAGAATAAAAACTATCTATCCTGAGCTTCCAGAGACAAACCTCTAAACCTTTTGGTCAATGCACTCCTTGCGGACAATCCAACTGCACTCCTTGCAGGAACTCTTGCTCAGATAGAGAAACAATTGAAACTCATTTCATTACCCTTTCCTCTCAAATTCCAAACATTCAACAAGAAATCATTCATACATAGCATGAAAGAAATTGCATGACAAAAAGAGTAAAACAATTGCGAGCATAACATTCAAAGATGCATACACAGAGAATATATGAACACCATGAGTCTGAATCACAGCTTTCTTGTATTAATTCAGAACGTCTGTACATGGAGTCTGCTACACATCTCTTTGCTCCTCTTCTATGCTCTTCATGCTCTCATAATAATGTTACAATACACAAGGAGGGTGTCTATATCCCGTTTCCCTCTTGCACTCTAAAACTGTCTAATCTAACATTGAATTCTATCTACTTGCATTAACTACTATAAATGCCTTCTACCTACTAAGGATGAGAGAAAATCGCTCAAGGTCCGTTTACATTATACAAAGGTGCTCCTTCTTAATGGCTCATTAATACTTTAAGACAATTTCAAAACTCGTGTTGGGCGCTCTTCCAGCTGTCTGTTGTCTCTGCGCTGGCTCGCCTGAGATGCTCCTGCATAAAAAGGTGCATCAAGGGAGATAACAGCCAAGTGGGATAGGATATCAACTACAACATTGTAATCCTTTGATGGGCCATTATCCCAAGACGAGAGCCCAATATTTTTAGCAATAAAATCAAACTCGGAACTAGTTTTCCTACAAGGGTTTTTCCAGGGGTGTTTACCTGAATCTCATGTGCAATGTGTTATGGTTTATGAGTTAAATGCTTCCATTGATTTTTGGTTAAAACCTAGCTATGCAGGTAATGAATAATTTGTTTTTATTGCTGAGTTAATTTTCATGGTGCTAGGTTTCAGAAATTAATATGGTATTAGAGCCTCGACTCTGAGGAAGCAAGTTTGCATAAGCGATATTTGGCAGTGAGAATTGTGGTCTGCGGAAAAAAAAAAAAATTTTGCAAACTAAAGTTGTGGGTAAGAGATGATTAAAAATAGGGGAATTGCATGGATTTTATGGTATGAATCCGTACGCGGTACATATTGTTGAGGCAGCAAGAAGATCGAGCACCTGGTAGATCGAGATCTGAGATATGTAACACCCATGTTCCCTCCAATATGTAATTAATCATAATTAGCAATTTTCCATGCCATGGCATAAAAACATTGTAAATGTATTATTGTAAATGTCAATAACTGATTGTGGGGTGAAGCTGTAAAGTACTTGCGATGATACCACTAGGGGAAAGAGTGAAGAAAACCTAGAGAGGGGTTCCTCATGCTAAAGAGGACCCAAGCCTCCTTTTTTATAATATTTGATTTTGGGAATATTCAGATATTCCCTTTAACTCTAATTTCAAGGAAAATCAATTAATGAGGAAGAGATGGTGGTTGAGAAACCAACCACCCTCAATGAATACAGGTATGGAAGACCTGGCTAGGATAGTTGAACTATCATCCAAAGTTACTATAGAGTCCCATCCCTACAAAAATATTTGACCACATGGGTTTCTTCTAATAGAAGGAGGATGATAGGTTCAGAACCTTCCTATTTGCAGGCATGCAAGAGAAGGCACACAGGAAGACAAAGAGGTGGGTTCAAGACTAGAGGAAAGAAGAGATCTGAATCAAGGGGGGAGGAACCTAGAAAACCAACCTGAGATATGAAGGGTATGAGCTTGATGCTGGGAAAGTATATAATAAACCTCAGAGAGACACTAAGGGGGGTGTGAGAAAATATGAACTAAGGGTAGTTTGAAGGAGGGTAACCTTCACCTGTCAATTCTCCTTGAGAATGTGAGTGCAAAATTCCCTGGTGGTATTAGGGCTTGGCATGGGAGTGTCCTACTATCAAAGTTAATGAGTGAGCAGAGCCTATGGTGGGTAGAAGGGAGAACACCCATAGTCATTTGGTTGGCTAACATCGCTATTGAACAAATAAGTTCCCTTATACCCTGTTTATATGAAATTAAAATGAGTGGTTGGATACTTGTGTCTATACTATGAATGTGCATGTCTGATTTATGGTATTGATACTGGTTTTATTTCCAATTCCTTACACATTAAATAATGGTGGAACTAAATAGATGGTTTTATCCTATAATCCTCATTCAGGGATAACTATCCCAATGTAGTTGGAATAAACCCCTAGTATTGGTTGCAAGTTTAATATGTTTTGAAATATGGAATTAGGAATACTAGTACCCACAATGAAATTGTTGGTGGGACAATTGAGCTCTAAATAAGTCCTTCACTCATTGAGATCCTTACAAGAAACTCCATAGAAGATCTAAGATAGTATTAAAACTCAAGAGAATTCCTTAAACCTTTGAAATTCCATATTTTAATGGGAGAGACTTAGCAGTCCTTGGATATGAAGGTGGAGATAGCCTCAATCGTTGATCTCAACCATAAGGATCTTGTCGGATCTCAAGATATTGGAGATTATACCTACAGGGTTGTGTTGAGAAGTATCGATACTCGATATCCAGTGACCAGGGTTCCAGACCCTGGTTCCATTCCCTCGATACACATGAACAAGATAGAGAGAGAGAGAGAGAGAGAGAGAGAGAGACTTCATGTATGACATATTGTGCCAATGTGGCAACCAAGGTGTCACAAGGGCGACTCTTATCATCTCCTGGTCCGTGAATGATTTGAGTGTGGGCCTTGTCGAGCTTGAGCCTTTGTATCATCACCTTAGATTGTCAACCATCAAATCTACCGACTGAAAGATCCTAGTTGTAGAGCTTTGTAAACACTCAGGAGTGAGAGTAGTATCCTGGGATATCGAAGCACCGGACCCTAAAAGAATTCTAAGTACAACCCCTTTGGAAGTCTCGATATTCGATATCTAGGGACCATGGTTTTATCCTCTAGTTTCGTGCCTTTAGTTATAATTGTAAGCATGATGATAGGGAAAGTGACTTTGGCCTAACATGTCATTCCAGGTGGCATATAGCAGCATGGAAACGTATTGGGACCTCTCATTCCAGGGACATGCCTCGTTAGGCCTACGTGTTAAGTATGGACCCAGTTGGGCGGGAAGGCCTTTGGATTAGACCCTTGAATCTTAGCCATCAAATCTATTGACTGAGAGAACTTGGCCATAGATCTTCGAGAGTCAAAATCTAGTGGGATTAACAAAATTAATTCTCATAATCCTCAGATGATGGACCTGAGGAAGTTTCTAGTTTACATGGGATCAGTAAGGTGTTGAGGTCTCGACGCCCGCTATGACTCGGTGAGGATGTGTGTCACCCTTATATTTCATGCAATGGAATAATATCCACCATAGATATTGGAGGAGAAAATTCAATTGGACCCCATACCACAGGGAGTTTTAGTGTACAGAAGAATGGTAAAGAGTCAATGTTCGATATTTGTCGAGCTGAGAACCATCGATCTATGGATGGACACTCTAATCTCCATCGTCTGATGCTTGGAGCCATGACCACACCGGAGTCA
The DNA here is from genome assembly GCA_032191745.1 of Picea mariana. Taxonomy (NCBI): domain Eukaryota; kingdom Viridiplantae; phylum Streptophyta; class Pinopsida; order Pinales; family Pinaceae; genus Picea; species Picea mariana. Next base: position 17,264 of record JASDQU011509087.1, read on the forward strand.
TGAAAGGAACCCTAACAGCCATCTGATCTAAGCACAAGAGATCTTAGTCGTAGATCTCGTAGATCCTTGACCCTGAGAATTAACATGGTAATATTTCCCTTAATCATGGGATTACCCTAATTAACCACTTCATAATCCTTGAATGTCAGGATTCAGAGGTTACCATAGTTACATTTCATAAAAAAATTCCCAATATCTGGTACCTAACAGTGACATGTCACTCGATGAATGACCCACATGTCATGATGTGGGAGGGTTGCATGTCACCCCTCGGCGGTACCACATGTCATGTCGATTTGGAAAAATTGGAAGTAGATCTAGGTGGAAAATGAGTGCCACATGTCGACTGGTATGTGTGCCACATGTCATGCTAGGTGGAACTACCAAATTGGGCTACGTGCCATGAGATTCAAACTATATCTCAGATCTCGGATTTTGGGAGGTTCTAAGGAGTAGGCTTTAACAACAGGTTGATAATCGATGCCTAGAATATTTGAGATGATGTTGAATGACATCATTCATATAGGAGGTGGATACGTGTCAACGCCCTGTTGGGAGAAACTTGGGTGTTTTAATGACATGTACATCCATGTCAGCACCACAAGTCACATCGAGTTAGATGGTTCCATCATGTGTCATGTCGTGGGCATGCCATGTAGAGAATATGTGTCTATTATGAAACATGTGGGACATAGAGGCCATTGGTTGGTGTCCTAATTCTCGATCATTGGATCTGAACATTGAGATATCATAGTCATCGATGGATTAACTTGCTCAAGAATGTTAATCCTTAGATTAATTGAATAAGTGTCTCATAATAATCGGACCATGGCCATCGGGAGAATTCTTGTAGCAAGTGTTGAGCACGGAAAAGGCCAAGGGATGATATGTCAAGGTACAGTAGCAAGTGCCATGCATGCAACCTTGTATGCACTAAGGGGTGACGTTTTATGACATGTCAGTGCCACATTGGATGGGAATGATGACATGGATCCACGTGGATTCCAAGTGGAAGTATAGAGGCATTTGACCAATAAGGGCCTTAAAATTTCAAAGGGCCATAACTTTTTATCTAGAGTTTTGTTTCGAGCAAAATGACAATCGTTGGAAAGATATTGGTGAGTAGAAGGCAATGGTGTCCCTTTTAATGGGATTCAAAGAGGTTTAGGAAATGAAAAAATATAATACCCCATCTCTTAAAAGGGTACTTAGGGGGTTGGGTGTGTTACAGGTGTCGTCGTTAAAGAGTTTCTAGCAAGTTGGTGTAGGTTGCACAAGTGTTGTGCACAACTACATAGGAACAAGGGCAGAGTGGTGTGATTCGAGTTAGTTGAGTGAATTGAGTTGTGTGGTCTGCTAATCAAGACAATAGTGGAGATCATCCAAATCGTGAGTAGAGTGGACGTCGACTGAGGTGAAGTGGATCAAACGAAAGTAGGTGCAGAAGTGATGGCCATTGGAAAGCCAGGAAGTCATCGTGTAGAGGAGGAGGCTCGGGTTGTGAGAAGCCAACCGACACAAGTGGAGATCAGGATGAGCATGGCAGGAAAAATATAGGCATGAGCTACTAGAGATTATTGAGGTGACGGCGTGAGGTTGTGAGGCGGCTAAGAAATTTTTGTGGAGGAGCTCATCTTGGAGATTTGACCAATGAGAAAAGCACTCAAAAGAAAATATTGTTGGAAGATATACACGTAAAGATATATGTGTGGGTGATTGTAGACACCATAGTTAGCAGCTGAGTGGTGCAGTGGATAACATGGAGAAGTTGGTGAGGATTGGTTGGGAATTGCGACACTTGGCATGAGATAACTATGGAGAAATCGTGATCAATTTTTGGTTGGATCGTGGTTGAAAAGGTGGTTGGGGAGAGAGGACACGCAAGCGATCAGAGCCGACAACTGGCATCACAAGCCACTAGTAGAAACCTGTGTGGAAAAATTCAGAGACAGTGTTGACTGGTAGGGAGGTAGAGCCTGATCACAAGGTGCAGTGGCATGAGTGGCACAAGTTGTTGGAGGAAACAACTAAGTAGAAGAGATCCGCCAGCTAAAAGGGGTCGCACCAAAAGAAGAGGTAGATCCTTTGGCTATGAGAAGTGTCAGGATGAAGTAAAAGTGGGTTGTAATACTATGAGGTGGTTGGAAGGTGGTGTATGTTGTTAGTGAAAAGTGCAGCCAACACAGGGGGAGCCAAATAGAGGTGTTGGTTGAGGCTAGCTAACAAACAATGTCATCATACAATGACCAAGGATAATGATTATGTGAGGGGGATAGAGTCGCCAGATAGGTTGAGCCAGCAACAAGACTAATCGCCCAACAGCCGAGTGCAGGGGCCATAGGGATAAGTTAGGGATGGGTAGGTTTGGGAAGAACACGGGCAGTGTGTAGACTACCCAAACAATTTTGGGTAGAGGGAAGGTGCCCTGGGTAGTGGAAATAACTATCGCGCAACAGATGATATTGTCGGGAAACCCCCAAAAAGGCTTCGAGCAACCCATAAAAATACTTGGGTAGTAGTAGGAGGTTGTGGGCAGTCCTAGGTGGCCTCGGGTAGGGGTCTAGGCAGTGATATGTGGGTGTTGGATAATGGAGCATCTAGCCATATGATGGGAATGAGATTGATGTTCCTTAGTGTTTCAAAGACGAGCTCAGACTACCATGTGAGGAGTGGGGAAAACACCATGCATGTAGTGAAGGGGGTTGGATGTGTTAGATTCCATCTAGAGTCAGGTAATTCTCTAGAGGTGGAAGAGGTGTTATTTGTTCCAAAGTTGAAGGTTAATTTTCTCTCAGTACCAACACTAGAGGATATGGGGTATGTAGTCAAGTTCATGGATGGACATGTGCTCATACATTTAGAGGGAGTATTTACCCAGGATGCAGTGGTGAGGCTTGGCATCAGGGAGGGTATATTGTACAGGGTGTTAGTACAACCTATAGTAGGGTCCAAGGGGATATTGGATTGTATATTAGATCAAGGTTTAGCAGAGATAGAAAGAGGGTCTTCCAATTCGTAGGGAATAGCTACAACAACACTAGATTTGATGGGGTCAGAGATTGATCTAGGAGGAGGTTCTTCCAGAAGTATCTTCCTTGCTAAGAGGGAGTTTTAGTTTTTGGAGTAGCTTGAATAGATACCTCTGCATTGACGGTGCCTAAAATGTGGAATTTTCTGAGAGACACTCTCTAGAGTGGCTTTTATTTAATGTATAAAGTGACTTTTTGTAAAGTTGAGTGACTTAAGTGATTTAAGTCATCTCAATGAGAGATTAAGTCACAATCGTTGATCTCAAAAGATCAAGATCATATCTTGATCATTTATCACTTTGGAGATAGGGTTTTAGTCATTAGGAGATTATAAAATCATATCTAAGGAGAATGAGAGGCACATAATGAGTGCATAGGAACATGAGGGAGTCTTGCTCATGTACTTGTGTCTGAGTGGGAAAGCCTAAGGAACTGTGCAAAGGTGTAGCAAGGGAGATAATAGCCAGGTGGGCTTTGATATAAATTGCATCATTGTAACCCTTTGATGTGCCATTATCCCAGAATTTTTAGCAATAAAATCAAACTCATAACTATTTTTCCTGCAAGGGTTTTTCCAATGGTGTTTACCCAAATTTCATGCACAATGTGTTATGGTTTTTGAGTTAAATGCTTCTACTATTTTTTGGTTAAAACCTAGTTGTATAGTTAATGAATAATGTGTTTATATTGTTGAGCTAATTTTCATGGTGCGAGGTTTCAAAAATTAACATGATATCATATCCTGGACTATGAGGAAGCCAATTTACACAAACTAGACTTTGTAGCGGGAATTGCAGGAATTTTTTTTAAGTTTGCAGACTGAAGTTGTGGGTAAGAGATAATTTAAAAAAAGGGGGGGGTTGTACGGTATGAATCCATACATAGTACAGACTATTGAGATCATTGTTGCAGTAGGAAGATCGATCAGTTAATGGATCGGGGTCTGAGAGATGTCATCTTGTTGACAGGCGAAATTGACCGTCCGTCAACTGGAAGAGCGAGTCCAGTCCGAGGTTGTCTAAATAACCCAAGCCGTTTGGAGTAACTCATTCTCACAGGTTTAATGGCTTCATTATCCAATCTAAGAATCCTAAAAGAAACGAATAAAAGAGAGAAATAACTAACTAATTACTAAACACACTATATATATGTACATATGTTCAAATGTAACTATAGTGGTTGTATATAAGAAGAAGATATACAAGTCTCGTTTATTTACATGATTTACAAGATGCAAGTTTTAATCCAAACTTACGAAAATCGATGTAAAAAATGATTGCTTCTAGGAAGCAGATAAAGAAAGCACATAAAAATATTTATTGTTTTTCTTTTATAAATTTAAAGAATCTTGCAAAAAAAAGTTAATGAAACATGAACATGTGGATAGTCAAAGCTGAACCATAAACTCTAGTTTTAATGATATGTAAATGACAAAAAAATACAAAGAATCTATC
>JASDQU011509087.1:21846-44398 GCA_032191745.1 Picea mariana
GTTAAAAATACTTTCTTTCTTTCTTTCTGTGTGGGTGATCATGGATGTGAGAGTTAGGAGCTGAGTGGTGCAGAAGACAGCGTGCAGAATACGATGAGGATTGACTGGGAATTGCAAAAGTTGGTGAGGGCAATGCGGCCCTTCCACCACCCGCAGGTCGGAAGGTCCACACGCACTCACGGGATCTTCTTCTTCTCGGCCCGAAGAACTCCAAGGTTCTTCTATTTCCCTATCGGGAAATCTGCACCCCCCAGATTCTCTTCAGTTCAACTCCCCTTTGTCCACTTGTTAGGAAATCGGAACTCGTAGCTTCGCGAGCTCACTGTCTATCACTGGACTCTCGAATCCCCGAGACCCAATGGCTTTAGTCAACGCTGAATTTCTCTCACCTTATCGGGACTTCTTCTCTTATCGTGGTTTCGCAACTCACGATATCAACTCTTCACTTTACCGACCTCCGACTCATGATATGCCAAAACTCCGACACACGCGTGAGCTGTCTCTTCGACTCCCCGTCACTTCTATCGGGATATCGGACTTTGCGGGATCGCGAATCCAGATGTCGATGGATCGGCACTTCTCACTGTGAAACCTCGATGACTTATGCCACCTGTCTTCCACTAACTTCTGTGGTCCCACACTATTTACTTAACCCTCAGGATATCGCGTATCGCAATATCGCGATTCCTGTTACCAAGTCTTGGGCACTTTTCTCACGAGATCCCGATAGGTGATCTCGCGAATAATCCAACGTCCCTGGCTGACTTAGATCAATGGCTCTGCCCCTCCTAAGCTTAGAACCTTTCCACACTTGCGCTGTAACTACCTCGCACCTCTGGGATATCTAACGACTCTCGAAACTTTGCGAAATCTCCTCAGAGGATTTCGACCGTCCGTTCTTTCTTGTGCAATCCACAAAATGAGGAAGTGTCTCTCCACAAGACCCGTTCGCCTGTTTGCCAACCTTCGATGCTTCTCTCAGACTTTCCATGGCAGCTTCCCTGCACTTACCCTTTAGTGAATTCAAAGGCCTATTCCTCCTAAGCTTTTCCACAACTTCAGTCTTCAGAAAGAAACCTTGCACGCACTCCTTGTGGCAAATCTTCAACAACGCTTAAGTGTTGAAGGAACTCGACTCTGCGCACTCCTGCAGCAGCAGTCTTAATTCCCTTTGCTCAGAATCGCAACTCTGAGTCTTAACTTGGCCTGCGCACCCCTTGCACGGCTCCTCTTCTCAACTGCACTTCTGAGAACTTAGAACAAAATTTATCTCTATCTGAAACCCTTTCATCAATGCACTCCTTGCGGACGATTCGACTGCACTATTTGCAGGAATTCTCTGGCTCAATATAGAGAAACAATTGAAACTAATTCCTCGTTCCCTCCAGACTTCAATTCAACCATGAAATCATATACACAGCATATAAAAGAAAATGTATAACAGGAAGAAAACATTCATGAGCATTCCAACCTCAAATACACAGAGAACAACACAAACCATGAATTTTTGAATCAAAACTTTCTTCTATTAACTCAAATGTCTATACATGGGTGTTCTTCATACAGTTCTCTGCATGCTCTCTTCAACAATGCTACTTCATAATAATCTTACAATGTACAAGGAGGGTGTCTATATCCGTTTTCCCTCTTGGACTCTAAAGCTATCAAATCTCGAATTAAATTCCTATCTAACTGCATTAAATATATTAAATGTCGACTATCTACCTAAGGACGAGAGCTATCCGCTCAAGGTCCATTACAATATACAAAGTGCACCTTCATAAATGGCTTCATTAAAGACTTGCGCAACAATCCCAAAGTGTTTTTTTCAAAAATTTTTGCTGGCTTGTCCAACTGTCTTCTACTTCCATGCTGGCTCACTTGATGAGTCGGTGATGCTCCTGCATCATACTCCTCGACTTGAAAACTTTCATGGGCTCCTGTCCATGAGCTCCTGCATGGTCTATCCATGCTTCTGAATCTCTACTTCTTTCTCCCAGCTGGCATCTTCAATTGGATGATTTTTCCACTTGACCAGATACTCAAAGTATTATTTTCTTCTGGTCTTCTTACCCACTCTCTTGTCCAGTATGCATTCCATCTGCGGCTTCTCTGCTATCGACATCTGCGTCACCCACTGGATCACTGGTTGTTCAGTTGCAGTCTCTACTTCTCCAGCCCTATATGGGTATAAATCTGCAACATTGAATATCGGAGATATTCCGATGCCATCCAGCAACTCGAGTTCATAAGCATTTTCCCCGAATTTTCTCAAGACCCTGCATGGCCCAATTTTCTTCATTTTCAATTTGTTGTATGTTCCCCTTGGGAACCTTTCCTTCCTTAAGTGTGTCAAAACTAGATCACCAACTTCAAACTGAAGTTGTCTCCGATGTTGATCTGCTCTGCACTTATACTCCTAATTTGAATCTATCAGTCGCTGCTTCACTCTGCTGTGAAGTTCCTTCATCGCCTCAGCGAACTCTTCTACACTAGCGCTGCTAGTAGCAGTCTGTCCTGAATCCCACAATTCAGAAACTCCTCTTAGCTGTATTCCATATAGAACCTGAAATGGACTCTTCCCTATGCTTTGATTCACTGAATCATTGTATGCAAACTCGGCCTGTGGTAATATGTGGTCCCAACTGCTATGGTGCTCCATCACCAAGCTCCTCAGCAAGTCTCCCAGACTCCTGTTCACCACTTCCGTCTGTCCATCCATCTAAGGATGATAAGCAGAACTAAACACCAAGTTAGTTCCTAGCTTCTTCCATAAGGTCCTCCAAAAATGCCCTATGAATTTTGTGTCTCTGTCTGAAACTATGCTTTTCGGCAATCCATGAAGTCGAATGACCTCCTTGAAAAACAAATTCACGATGTGAGTCACAACGCTGGTCTTCTGTCATGGGATAAAATGTGCCATTTTAGAAAACCTATTCACTACTACAAATATTGAATCTACACCTCTTTGCGTCCTTGGCAAACCCAATACAAAATCCATGCTTATCACCTCCCATGGCCTCTATAGTATGGGAAATGGTTGATAAAGACTGGCATTATGTTTCCTTCCCTTTGAATGCTGGCAAATTCTGCATCTGTCAACAAATCTCTTGACATCTGCTCGCATCCCTGGCCAAAAATATGCTTCGCTCAGCTTCGCGAATGTTTTATCATGGACAAAATGTCCTGCCAATCCACCACTATGTTTCTCCTTCAACAAGTTCTCCCTCATGGAGCAATTCGGAATACACAGTTGATTGCCTCTGAACAGCAATCCCTCCTAGATCATATAATCTATCCATGGGCTTCTATCTCTGAGAACTGGATTCTCAGCTGCTTCATACACCTCTGCAAAATCTGCATCACTTGCGTACGTGTCCTTGAGATTTTCAAAACACAATGTTTCGACTCGGAATTCCTGCAGCAACAAACACTTCCTGCTCAAAGCGGCAGCCACTTTGTTAGCAGTACCCGAAATGTGCTTAATCACAAATGTGAAATTCTACATATACTCTACCCATTTTTCATGTTTCAAATTCAACTTCTCCTGTTGAGTCACAAACTGTAATGCATGATTGTCACTGTACAATACAAATTCTTTTGGGATCAAGTAATGCCTCCACTTCTTTAATGCATGTATGATAGCATAAAATTCTTTATCATACGTGGAGTATTTCAATTTCGCCTCATCCAGCTTCTCGCTGAAATATGCAACTGGTCCGTCTTCCTGACTCAAGACCGCTCCTATGGAAAAATCGCTTGCATCACATTTCACCTGAAATGTCTTATGGAAATTCAGCAACACCAACACTGGTTGTTTCGTGATCTTCCACTTCAACAGATTGAAGCTCTTTTCAGCCTCTGTTGTCCAGTGAAAAGACTTATGTCGCTTCTTCACTGTATCCATCATCGCTACACTAATCCCACTGAAATTCCTGATGAACTTCTGGTAGAAACTAGCCAAACCATGAAAACTTCTCACCTCGAAAATATTTCTCGGTGATGGCCAATTCTTGATCACTTCCACTTTATCCGGATCCATCCTCAACTCATTTGCTGAAATAAAAAAACCCAAGTAAATGAGTTTTGTCTTCATAAATGAAGATTTTCTCATGTTAATCAACAACTTCACCTATTGTAGCTTCCTCATCACAATAGCCAAATGTTTTAGATGTTCAACCTCTGATTTACAATAAATCAATATATCATCCAAATACACAATGACAAATTTTCCGATGAATTCCCGCAGGACTTCATTCATCAGCCTCATAAAGGTACTCGGTGCATTTGTTAAGCCAAATGGCATAACAAGCCATTCATACAGTCCTTTGTTGGTTTTGAAGGCTGTCTTCCATTCATCGCCTTCTCTCATGCGAATCTGATGGTAACCGCTTTTCAAATCTATCTTTGAAAAATACTTTGCCCCACTCAGGCAATCCATCAGATCATCCATCCTCGGCAATGGGAACCTGTACCTAATGGTTATTTTGTTGATCTCTCTTGAGTCGGTACACATTCTCTAGCCTCCATCTTTCTTTGGACTAAGTACTGTCGGAACAACACATGGACTCAAGCTCTCCCTGACCAATCCTTTGTCCAATAACTCCTAGACTTGCCTCTTGACCTCTTCATTTTCTTGCGGCGTCAACCTATATACCTCTTTATTCGGCAAACTAGCTCCTGGTACGAGATCAATATGATGACTCACACTCCTCATCAGTGGAAACGAACGAGGAAATTCGTCCACTATGATGTCAGCGAACTCTTCCAGCAGTTCCTGAACCTCATCTGGTAAATCATCCACTCTTGTGCTAGTCAGAACAATCCTCGATTTCCTGACCACAAAGAATTGTGGATCTTCCTTCTTATTCACCTCTGTAAGAAGCTCCTTCCCACTCATGAGAAGTACTGTGTTGCTTACTTCCGGTTTCACCTCCTTATCTTTTATTGGAAGTAACATATGGGTTCTCCCATTTTTCTCCAGGGTATATGTGTTCATTCGCCCATCATGAATCACATTTCTGTCATATTTCCATGGTCTACCCAACAATAAATGACATACATCCATAGGAATGACATCACATAGAATCTTATCATTATATCCACCTATTTTGAATTCAACCAAGCATTGTTTAGTAACAGTTACCTGGTGTCCCTTCTGTAGCCACGAAACTCTGTATGGGCTTGGATGATCAGTCATCTCCAGCTCCAACTTTTCTACCATCTTGGTTGAAACGAGATTATCCGTGCTACCACTGTCAACAATGACCTTGCACACCCTATCCTTGGTCTTGCAAGCAGTCCTTAAAAGTCTGGTCCTTTGGACTGAACTTTCCACCTCCTTCTCGAGTGTTAAGAGAACTTTTCGCATCATAAGCGATCTTCTAACTTCTGCGTCTTCGGCCTCAACATCCCACTTCTGTGCTTCTGTGATCTGAGCTTCCCCAATGTCCTTTTTTTCTCTGGACACTTATAAGACTTGTGCCCATTCTTCCCACATGTAAATCAAGTGATTACTCCACCTCTTCCTCTTCCTCTACCTATGGTACAAGGAAAAGTGTTTGTGTCAACATAATCTCCCTTCTGCTCATTATGTTGTCCTCTCTATTCAACGTATGGCCCTCACTGTGAGGTTCCACCTCTTTCAACTTTACCCTGAGGTTTCTTCCATTCCTCCTTGGGCTTCTGGTATTTGTCCTGGGCAACTGCTTTGCCTCTGGGATGACTTCTACCTCGGCCCCTCTGACCTTGCTTTCAGCTCATCTTCTCTTCCGCTTTCAGAGCCATTTGATAAGCATCCTCCACCGTTCAGATGGTTACCATGCTCAATTCATCCTGAATGTCATATCTCAGACCATTCAGATATCTAGAAACCTTCTCATCATCGCTCTCCTGATGACTTGCTCTGATGTTCAGTCGATAGAATTCCTCAGTGTATTCTTTCACTGTCATCATCTTCTGTCTCAGGTTCTGCATCCTCCTGAACAGAGTAATTTGATAGTCTCTAGGGATGAATTTTGCCTTCATCTTCGCAATCATTCAATCCCAACTCTTGATCTTTTGCTTGCCTTTGCAGCATCTGTCAGCTTGTAACTCATCCCACCACAATCCTGCATGTCCTTTCAAGCGCGTGATAGCATGTATGACCTTCTTATCCTCTTCGATATCCTCATAATCGAAGTATGTGTCGAGAGCTCTAATCCAATCTAGAAGCTCTTATGCATCTAGATTTCCCTCATAGACTGGAATGTCCATTCTCGCCTTTGCACCCATCCTGGCAATGGCTTTAATTAGACGCTCATTTGCTGCATCCTCGGCTGCAACTTCCTCTTCGCGTTCAGCTTCAATCTCTCTCTCGGAATCAATAAGATCCCCTGCACTAGTTGTGCGTCTTTGCGCTGTCTCCATCTCCTCGAGTCTTGCTCAGATATCTCTCATTTGTCTCTCCATTTCTGGATTGACTGCATGCCTGCCTCTTCTTCGCACCTCCCTATCCTCTGGATCAGGTGACTGTCTTTCTCTCCTCGGTGGCATGGCGAATTTCCTCTTCTTCTTTGCTACAGAAAGCAAAAATATATTCCTGCTCTGATACCACTTGACGGCAATGCGGCCCTTCCACCACCCGCAGGTCGGAAGGTCCACACACACTCACAGGATCTTCTTCTTCTCGGCCCAAAGAACTCCAAGGTTCTTCTATTTCCCTATCGGAAAATCCGCACCCCACAGATTCTCTTCAGTTCAAATCTCCTTTGTCCACTTGTCGAGAAATCGGAACTCGCAGCTTCGTGAGCTCACTGTCTATCACTGGGCTCTCGAATCCCTGAGACCCAATGGCTTTAGTCAACGCTGTCTTTCTCTCACCTTATCGAGACTTCTTCCCTTATCGCGGTTTCGCAACTTGCGATATCAACTCTTCACTTTACCGACCTCTGACTCGCAATATGCCAAAACTCCGACACACGCGTGAGCTATCTCTTCGACTCCCCATCACTTCTATCGGGATATCAGACTTCATGGGATCGCGAATCCGGATGTCGATGGATCAGCACTTCTCTCCGTGAAACCCCGATGACTTATGCCACCTGTCTTCCACTAACTTATGTGGTCCCACACGATTTACGTACCCTCGGGATATCGCGTATCGCAATATCGCGATTCCCGTTACCATGTCTTGGGCACTTTTCTCACGAGATACCGATAGGCAATCTCGTGAATAATCCAACGTCCCTGGCTGACTTGGATCAATGGATCTACCCCTCCTAAGGTTAGAACCTTTCCACACTTGCACTGTAACTACCTCGCACCTCTGGGAGATCTAACGACTCTCGGAACTTCGTGAAATCTCCTCAGAGGATTTCGACCATCTGTTCTTTCTTGTGCAATCCACAAAATAAAGAAGTGTCTCTCCACAAGACCCGTTCGCCCGTTTTCCAACCTTCAATGCTTCTCTCAGACTTTCCACGGCAGCTTCCCTGCACTTACCCTTTAGTGAATTCAAAGGCCTATTCCTCCTGATCTTTTCCACAACTTCAGTCTTCAGAAAGAAACCTTGCACGCATTCCTTGCGGCAAATCTTCAACAATGCTTAAGTGCTGAAGGCACTCGACTCTGTGCACTCCTGCAGTAGCAGTATTAATTCCCTTTCCTCAGAATCGCAACTCTTAGTCTTAACTTGGCCTGCGCACCCCTTGCACGGCTCCTCTGCTCAACTGCACTTCTAGGAACTTAGAACAAAAGTTATCTCTATCTGAAACCCTTCCGTCAACGCACTCCTTGCGGACGATTCGACTGCACTCCTTGCAGGAATTCTCTGGATCAATATAGAGAAACAATTGAAACTAATTCCTTGTTCCCTCCAGACTTCAATTCAACAATGAAATCACATACACAGCATATAAAAGCAAATGTATAACAGGAAGCAAACATTCATGAGCATTCCAACCTCAAATACACAGAGAATAGCACAAACCATGAATTTTTTAATCAAAGCTTTCTTCTATTAATTCAAATGTCTGTACATGGGTGTTCTTCATACAGTTCTCTGCATGCTCTCTTCAACAATGCTGCTTCATAATAATCTTACAATGTACAAGGAGGGTGTCTATATCCGTTTTCCCTCTTGGACTCTAAAGATATCAAATCTCGAATTAAATTCCTATCTAACTGCATTAAATATATTAAATGCTGACTATCTACCTAAGGACGAGAGCTATCCTCTCAAGATCCATTACAATATACAAAGTGTGCCTTCATAAATGGCTTCATTAAAGACTTGCGCAACAATCCCAAAGTGTTTTTTTCAAAAATTTGTGCTGGCTTGTCCAGCTGTCTTCCACTTCCGCGCTGGCTCACTTGATGAGTCGTTGATGCTCCTGCATCATTTGGCATGAGACGGCCACAGAGAAAAAATGATCAATTTTTGGGTAGATCATGGTTGAAAGGGTGGTTGGGCGTAGAGGAGAAGTGGGTGATCTGATCCAATAGCCGCTAATACAAACCACCCGTAGACACCCACATGTAAAAAGGTAGATATAGTGCTAACGAGTAGCGAGGTAGTGGATGATAACAAGGTACAGTTCCATGGGTGGCACAGGTTTCTGGATGAAACAACCGAGCAAAAGAGATATGCTAGCTAAAAGGGGTCGCACTAGTAGAAGAGGTAGAGTCATGGGCTATGAGAAGTGTAGAGATGAAGTGGGTTGCAGCATTGTGACGTAGCTGGCAGATGGTGTGTGTCGTCAGTGAAGAGTACAACCATCGCAAGGGGAGCCAAAGAGAGGTGTGTACAAAGGATATTCGCCATACAATGAAAACTATAATGTATTATGTAAATATGACCTAGGCTGGTGAGCCGGTAAAGTTGAAAAGGGGTCACAGTGCCTAGGAAATGTAACACTTCCTATACATTAATAAAATACATCGTTGGTTGCAAGACCTACAAGGACAAAAGAGATAGGGAGCTATGATTCCATGAGAGAGGGGGCTTGGGGGGCTAAGTCTTGTTATTATTATTTTATTTACCCATAATTGATTTTATGGAGAAGAGGGAGTTACATGAGATTCTTGGGAAGGAGGCCATGTGGATCTTGTCTTCATGTAATTATTTAAACATACCTTGGAGGTTGTTTTGGGGTTGTTCTTCCCTTAGTTCGTCCTCTTCTCACTGGTTCACTTGTTCTTCTTCCTCTTCACTCACTACTGTGAATTTGTGTGCTCTTGGGTTGAGCATGGAAATGAATGGCGGGAAGAGGAGAGCCATTGTTGAATGATTGCAATGATTTATTGATCACTCCAAGAGGGAATGGATGCATGTGTGCATGAAATTGATGGTAGTTTAGATGGAACTGTCCATAGCTTAGAGTCCTTGGAATTTCCAGTAGGGATATTTCCTGACCAATAGCACGGGAACCCTGGAGAGAAATGGAACAGCCTCAGGGACTGTATGGCAAAGAAAGGTGTTCATTTCTTGGAGTTGTGCAGGCTGAGGAGGAAAGAGAGCTAGAAATTAGGATTGTTGTGAGGTTGGAAAACCTAAGAGATACTTAGCCAACTACTGTGTATTTATACTTGGCCTAGTACCCATCCTTGTGGATTCATAGCCCTAGCTCAGGGGTGACCTATTGTTGAGAGTAAATGAACAACAACATCTATGGTTGGAAGGAATGTCCTTGGTCTGCAGCCAGTTGGTGAACGTTTACTTGAAAAGATAAGTGTTCTTTGTGTTTTTTGTTTAATGTATTATGTTGTGTTTTTAATTATCTCTGAGATATGTACTAATGTGCCTATCTGTCTACTAGTTATTTTTTGTGCATGGGACATTGTTTATCTCTTTTATGTTGTGGCATGGATCTTGTCTTATGCGTGTGGTGTGCATGATCCTAACATTGTTGAGAAACCCTTTACCTTAGAATTAGATATCAGAGAACTTACTCTTGGGACTACAGTGTGCCTAGCCTGCGGGTGGTTGGGTGTGTTGCAGTCTGTTTAAGTGGTGTAGTCCAGTCTCTGGGTGGTCGGGTATGTTATAGATTGGTATCAGAGATTCTGGTTGAAACACCAGACCGGTATGGGTCGGGTCTATTGGTCAGAGTCTCATGGTTCATATCATATTCTAACCGTGAAGTTGAAAATCTCATGAGGAATGGCATTGCAAAATCTACACATGAGTTAGACTGTCATAGATCTTTTGTAAGGGTTCGAAGGATCATGAATTTCCTCTTCAAATTAGAGAGCGATTGCCACTGTGGGATCAAGAGAGATTCGGGATCATTGGATTGGAGGGTAGGTGAACAAGGATCATCTGATGAAAGTGAAGCAAAGGTTAAGTCACAATTGTTAGATTGCTTGGAGAGAGATCGACGGCCAAGAAGCATTGCGGGGAACCAAGTTACACGGGATTTAATTCCCCAAGGCGGTCCTGCAATCCAAACCACAGTTTCACTGAGGGGTTACATGTCAGCGTCAGAAGAATTGCAAGGAAAAAGTTGGGTTACTCCAAACCGTCGATGCATGCCCCCACAAATTGAAAGGCATGCAATGATGTGACATGCTAGTGCTCAAAAATTGAAACTCTAAATAGCTGAGGTAGCTGGGGACTGTCGATCTGTAGGAGGACATGTGTCAACCGATCGTGTGCTCCAAATAAAATGCTTTGGGAAAAATAAAGTGAGGATAAGTTTAGAATTGAGATTTCTAGACCCCGGAGATCCAAAGTGAATCTCAGTCATCCGATTAAGGAGGACACATGGTGCAAATCCATGGACTCCGGGTGAAGACCCAAAGTGAATCTTGGTCATCCGATCCAGGAGGACACACGGTACAAATCCGTGCACTTTGAGGGAGAGTAAAGGTTGAAAGTTGAGGTTTCAGAAGTCTAAAGACCTGAAGAAATCGTAGTCGTCGATCTATGGGAGACACGCGTCAGTAGATCGTGAGCTTCAGATAAAAGCATTTCAGAAAAAGTTGAGGGTTGAGATTTCCAAAGCCCGAAATTTTGAAGTGATGTGGCTTGCAGACGTCACCTGGGATGTGTGCCATGTGTCAGTAATTTTTGAGCATATGGAGTATTGGGGTGTCGGTTAGAATGTGACACATGTCACCCACCTGATTGGGCCATGTGTCTGCTTCCAGTATTTAGCCACGTGGCAATAGATTGTGCAGTTAGAAGACTAGGCACTCCAGAGGGGAAAGATGTGACAAGTTGCGTTGGGTAGAAAACTACCAAAGGCTTGAAGGCCAGAGTACATATCAACCGTTGATCCTAGAAGACAGGTTGTAGTAGATCTTGTAGTGGTTTGGAGGATCGAAACTTCAAGAGAAAGTGAATATGTAGAGTTTGAAACTCCTGAAGCCCAAAGAGTCGAAGCAATTCACAGTCGTTGATCTGCGAGAGAACACACGTTGATGGATCGTCGACTTTGGGTGAAATCATTTAGGGAGAAAGTGAAGGCATAGATTTTGAAACTCCCAAAGCCTAAAAAGCCGAAGCGATTCACAGCCGTTGATCTGTGGGAGGACACGTGTCAACAGATCATGAACTCTGGGTAAAAGTGTTCTGGGGAGAAGCAAGCGCAAAAATTTGAGACCTCCGAAGGCCGGAGTTCCGAAGTGGATCTTGATCGTTGATCATGAAAGAGGACAAGGGTCATTGATCTGGTCCTGGTTGAAGGTTTCGAAGTTGCGAAGTGCCAAAGACTGAAGTCAACGTTAACCATTGGTCTACTTTGGGAGTTTTCCCAACCAATGATCAAGTAAAGTCGAAGGATAACGTAAGTGGAGGTGTTAACTGACAACAAACGGTCACCACTGCTTTATGACTCATTCGATGGGTAATCACTTCGGAGGAATTTCTACTCTAGAATTCAGGAGCCACGAATAGCTGAAGTTCCGAAGTAAATGAGAATCGTCCATCTCATCGTCACATTAATACGTGACCGTTGTTTTTGATAAGTGATCAAGCACTTTTTATCTTAGCGCCTGGTCACCACATATGGTCATATGGAATAAAGAAACAAAGGGAAAAGAAGAGGCAACGCTCAAATCAATAAGCCTGTGGTTTTGCACGTATGGTCATATGTAAATGGTTTGAAGGAAGCGCCTCATAAAGATTTAATTCGACAGAGAGTTAACAATAGAATAATACAGAGAATTGATAAAGGATCAAAATATGATTTGTTTGTGAACTGAGAACACAACAGAAGCATGAGTACGATATAATGAGTCAATCCATGCTTGTGATGAACTCATGAAGAAAAAAGAACCGACACACGATCATGATTAAAAGAGAGTTAATTTATGAGCATTACAAATAAAGGATAAAAAGGAAAAATGATATTAATTAAAGAATAATATTATCATTTAAATGAAAAGGTACCTGTAAATTTAATTGACAATTTTTGTATGATATGTATAGTTCTAACAATATGGCTGCTTGCAGTTTATCAGGATTAGAGGTATAACCAGATCAATTCAATAATAGGATCGGATGTTAGGGTCATAGAGGCATGAATTTTCTTACAAAAGTTGGATGAGGTACTACAAAAGAAAGAATCCTCACATGGGACATGAAGCTAGTAGGTGAATAATGTCATTAATGGGAATAGAAAGGAAAAGTAAGGCTCCATAGCCTTGAAGGTAGAGATGTGAAGATAGTTGCAAGATTGATGTGGAAGGAAACAAAGAGCTTAAGAGGTGGTGTGTGAATAATCTCTATGTGTCAAGCATAGGAGTTATAGGGAAGGATTTGTTAGATATGACTTATCTACTGTCTAAAAGATTAAATCGGAGTTCACAGTGGAAGCAAGATGCCAATGCATAGGAATTGGAATGCTCTCTCACTTCAAAAGTGGCACTGAATGAAAATGGATTTCCATTGGGGAATGGTACTAAGTGGGAAAGAATATTCAGGTGGAACATGGCTAGAAAAGTGTTCAAACCCAAGGAACCATAGTGCAGATGAGAAGAATGGGAGCACACAAGGCATCAAGTATCTAAAGGAATTCAAGAACAACCAACTAAAACATAAATAGATAAATAAATAAGTGAATTGAAATAGAAATGCACTAGAGTGCATGAAGTATACAATGAAGTTAAATTGCATATGCATTAGTAGGCATGCTAACAGTAAATGCTTGGCACATATGGATGTGTAATTTTGCATATGTACATGCTTGGATATGCATATAATATACTGGTGAATCTAGAATAGTCTATTATTATGAAATAATGTTTGAGAATGACTAAAGGATGGATTATGTATTCATGAAAAATGATACAGCATGGTTAAATATGTGGATATTGTTCTTTCTTATAATTTCCATCGAGGTGAAGACCCATGAGGATAGCAGGAATGGTGATCAAAATGATGAAGGGGGAAGTTTGTGAGCTTCTACAAATATCAGTTGGTCATACAACAACAAGTAGGTTGGTAACAAACAAGAAGGTATGCATTTAGTTTATGTTGATGCATACATGTTGAAGGGGATCGATGTAAGGATTCCCTCAATTAATTTTCAGTATTTAAATTGATATGTAATGGTCGAAGCCCTAGAGTGTGTAATTGTTGTTGATGCTAGAATGCACTTAGATAAAATGTCAGTTGCATATTATGTTATGATTGGTTATGGGATATGTTCATGGGTCCTAGATCCCTTTAATTCAACAGTAGGAACCAAAATTTCCACCGAGGCCCAATTAGACCATGCAGCGTTTAATGGTGGAAAGCTTCTCTAGATCTTGTGATCCGGCCAATTAATCAATGGGATTTACGTTTTCTTGCGAAGGTGTCTCCTTCAGTTTGGACTTTTTCTTTTTCTTTTTTTGTATTTTCTCTTAGGTGGGACCGATATAAGATTGTAAGCCGGTATAAACCAACTTGGAAACAAAATGGGAAAAGGTTCTAAAATACTAGAGAAGAGTCTGAGCTTGGGATAACCCGCTACTCAAGCATGCAGACGACAATTCTATACCACGGGCCTAATACTAATACATTAACCTTGTGAGAATCTAATTATTGTCTGAGATACTAATTATCAGAAAGAAAACACTTATACAATAAGATAATGGCAAGAAAAATAATTCACCTACACTAATCATCCATCACATAATAGCACAATGATTCATCTTCATCATAAAGAAAAGAACAACAAAACATTGCACCAGATAACTTAACAATAGATTTAATTGATCTTACTCATTACAACATCTGTTCATGAAATAAGATAGGAAATAGTTCTTCTCCACATCCTATCACACATGTGTTTGATGAAAATATAAATTTGTCTTTGGTCCAGAAGGACTTCTTAATTTAAGATAGCTCGGAAATAGTTCTTAACAAACCAAAAGAAAGAGTTTCTTACAGCAACCATCGACCTTTAACTAATTGGTCGATGTTCTTATTTATAACATAAAATTCAACTGAAAATAATGGTTAAGTGTAGATAAGTAAACAAAATTCACCACGTGGCGTTCTCTTTTAACAGTTTTCCAACAATCATTTCAAGATATCCATTTGAAAGGGTGACTTTTCTCATACTCTGACCAACTGATGAACAAATCCTCACAGGCTTGGGTGTATGAAAATTTTTTTTGTTCCATCAAGAGTGCGTGAACTTCTCTGATCTCCACCGCATGCTTTTGATACTTGACCAGACTAACACTTAACTGTTGAAGCACATACCGAGCATTGATTGGATGTTCCAGAAATTGTTGTACATGTCCTGGCGCTATGTCGGTCACCTTTGCTAGTCTTTCGGTCCATGAAGAATCTTGCTTGGCGTGTGATTAGACTATGTCACGCAAGTCGGCGAAATCATCGGATGTGACGAACTCGGACAATCCAATATCTTTCATCACTCGATTGATCTTAACCCAATATCTCTCGCACTTGGCCCATTTCCCTTGAATTTCTCAGTGTGGTTCCCAAGACATTCTGGCCCAATACTCGGTTGATCTTTTCATGCGTTCAAGACTATTTTTGCTCAACACTCAGATATCGTGTCCTTCTTTATCTCAGCCCTACTAGACTGCACCAATGTAGCCAATTCTTTCATCGACTTGTTGTGCCTTCTCATGTCATCGCTCCATATATTTGCACATTCTGAGAGCCATTAGAGTATCCTCCTGGAGTTCAGCTATTCTTGTGGTAAATAAGTGTCGCTCATTCGTGAACTTTCTATAGTTATATTGGAACTCACTCCTTAAATATATGGTGGCTTGCATGGTGTCCTGATAATACTTAGCCAGATGGCAGAAGTGTTCTAGTTCTTTTAGGGAGGCAACCAACTCCTTTTCATCTTTTTTTTCCCTGTCTAGGATGGCATCCGAGATTTTTCTCCCTACGCCGATAAGTTCGGATGTTTTGGCATTTTCTGTGTTTATCAAATATTCCTCTATAGTGGTAAGGATGGAGTGATCCAATGTGATCCTCTTTTTCTTGGTGGTCTGTTGGATAATAGCTTTCCTCTTTCGATCATAGGCGATCACATATATGTCTGCTACCTCATCCATAGGTTCGGGAATCTGTTGATCACCCCATGTGAGTGTATTTCCCAGACTTCTAGTGGTGTATATTTTTTCAAGATCAGGTTCTTGAACTTCCTCGTTGCACTCTGAAGGCCCGACCTTTGTCTGTCGCTTGTCAGAGATTTGAGTATCGAGTGAAATAGAGGCGTCGTGGATAGACTCGATACTTACTTTTTCATCGGCTCTTGAAACGTCAATTTCCTTTTGCGGGGATCCTTCCTTTGTCTTGTATGGTTCTGACTTGTCCTTCGGATAGTCTTCTCGAGCCTCCGGCACATTGGGCTTTTCCATGTCAAGACCAGTCTCATCTTATTTTTCTTTCTGTGGGACCTCCTAGGTTTGGACTTTGAGAATAGGAGAAGATGTCTTCTCAGGTCCCTTTTCTTCTTCGATATGCACAGGGGTCCCGAGAGATATCTTTGAGCTCTCATCATCATCATAAATATTTACCAACTCGCTAAAGGGACCTGTTTCTATTGATACCCGAACCGTTTTTGGCTAAGTCTCCATACCTACCGGCAACCCAGCCGGCAGCATTGTGAATTCAAGGTCATTAGACCCGGCAGTTTCATCAACATCTATAAATTTGGGACCGCCTGTGCCCACCTGGATTCTCTCTGGGTTATCGACAGGTGATCTTGTCATTTATGATAGGTCTGGGTCAGCTTGTAACTGATCAAACACCTATTGTGCCCATTCTAACATGAGCATTCCCCTTTCCTGCGCCTCTTGTACCAAATGAATATCTCTACCTCACACTTGGGCTATCAAGGAGGCTTCAGCTACTTCAGACGTTATCCTTTCTTCTCTGGCCTTGAAGATCCCTTGAGTTGATTGTTCCAGGACTGTCGCTTGCTCATCTAGGCTCATGGATTTGAACCTGGTCACCTTAGGGTCATCCATCCTCGCCATTACCTCATCCCAGTTTTGAGCATTTTCGGTGAAGATACATCTTCAAACTTGTAATGGGCTTATGGCCAGCAGGACGATACTTTCGATGCATGCTTCAGGACCAAACATTTTGGGTCGTTCTTGTGAAAATGGCCATTCTGGAATCAGAACTTCAATTGGCTTAACCCTTATTGATTATCTTGTGTGGTGTATTTTACCATGTAGAAACGTATGTGAAATCCATAAGGTATGAATGCTCACTTCTTATCTTTTACTAGAGTAGCATTGTAACCTTGAGGGATGGTCTGATAACAGAATTCTCCTACTACTAGTCGATCAGGGACATACATAGGTAACAGGTGTGGTGCACCGGTGGATCCAAAAACCCTGATGTAGGTATCGTGCTCATCTAGGTACCAGTGGCTGACTTTTGATATAATATTTTTGGCCACATTCGACATCCTTGGGCACTCTTTCTTGAACAGCAAAAATGAATACATGCGATAAATTGGTCGCAGATGAGAGAGTAGTATTTCTTGTACCTGTTCTCCCACAAGATGTAGAAATATACATGGAGCGAGAGTTCTAAGTCATGCCAACTCAGGTTCATTCCAGCAAAAGTATTTTTGGCACAGATGGCATCCAATAAATAAGAAGCCATGTAGAAGGACAGGTTTTCTCCCTCTTTCGGCGTCTGAGCTTGTCGTATGCAAGTACTCAACTGTTTGGATATGATGGCACCCCAGTTAAAACCTATTCTAGAAATGGCTATAGTATAAGTTAGAGGCATCCAAACCTCTAAAAACCTCTAACAATATTTCTCCCCATGCAACCAGCAGAGGAGGATCATTAGATAGATATACGACTCCCTTAAGTTGGTCGTCGGGTACCAACTAGAGGTCCGATTGGTGAATTTTTTATCCTCTCTCCACCACGAAGCATCACCTTACTGGTGTCATGTTTCTCATAGAATCTTATAACAAAATTGTTGTTCAGCTGCTCCTCCGACTCTCTGAACTTGTAGTAATTCTGAACCTCCACTGGAAGGAAAACCCCGACACACTCGCCATTGTCATCATTAATCAAACATCTTTGTGTGTCAGTGTGATCAATAAGCCACTTCGGGAGTTCTATATAGGGGGATAATGGATTTTTTCTCACTACCATGTGTAGATATGCCTTTTGAACGTTCAGGAGGAATTCATTATCGAGTTTTCTTATATCAGTATCATTGTGTGGGGTATATTCAGGGAATTCTTCCCGCTTGATTTTCTGAAAAAATTCTCCCTAGTGCGGGAGTACTGTTTTGGTCCCTATGCTTTCCTCTGTGTCTCCAAAGGCCGAGGGCTAAATGAAAACCTTCTTGGTGGTTGTATTGATGGCGAGCACCGGCTTTGGAGAAAATTTCAATTGTTTCATGACCACTGGGGAAGAACCCTATCCCACCTCTGGTTCCTTTAGCTTCGGCACTCTTGGAGATTTCTTGGTGGTTGGTTTTCTCGGAGGCATTGTTCCTACAAATGAAACAATCCTTTAGGGATGGTATACAGAGAAATATTGGATCATAATGTATATATGAGGTAAAACACACAACAAAATCAAGACTAGCACATACCTGTAGCACTTGCTAAACTCTGTGGTTTAATACTCATGGGATCTCGAAGACTTCTTCTGAATTTCTTGCCTCACTCCTCTGTCTGACTTGAACTTATTTTTGTGTAGAATAATCTTGTTTACAATGGCCCAAAATAATTTTATGGGAAGATGTTATCAGTCGTATCAACCAATTAATCTGGGTGATGAGTGAAATTCAAATAAATCTACCATTGGAACTCTACAATTTATTTCATCGTGGGTTGACGGCAGAGGCGCGGAGGGTGATGTGTTGTATCTGTAGGTTCAAACAGTCCTTTTGACTCACACACGAATTAGCAACTAATGCAAGATTTTGGAATTAATTATCCCTTTAAATGTGTCGTATCTAGCGTTAAAACATCCCATCGTGTCGCTTTCCGAGTGGGTAGGTCGGGGATCGGCGATGCATGGAGAATGCTTCATTGGTAACCTCTTGTTCATAACCTTCGACGCCAATTGGTTTCTTCGTAAGGAGATGACATGGAAAAACTAGCTCGGGGTGCAACTCGGGCCTCGGGAAGTGCTAATGACTCAAGGGAAAACTTGATCATATGTTTAACCAATTTGGCAACGACACATGATAGGTGGGGGGGAATGGTTGGATCATGTAACCCAATTCGGAGTTGGAGTTTTCAACAAGATGTGGGTGTCAAAATAAACCCAGGACTTTCGATGTCGAAAGTATCAGGGTCAGAATTCAGAGGGGGAAATAAACATATCATGTCCTTTTACGTACCTTCTCAAAACGCGTCGATGCCAAGAGTTTCAGGAATCGACTATCTACGCTTCTTGTCTTCCTTCATAAGGGATTACTCCTTCAGCCTTTTGTCAATGCCAAAGGGATCGATCATTGGCAATATCCTTGATGAAGCTCATCGTGAAAGAAAATTCCCATCTACTTATGCCGACGAAGATCGGTGCTCGGCTACCTTGATTCTCTCAAGTGAATACCTTTCATGCTTAATATTATTCGATGTTGAATTTATTAAGCGCGTTGGGGGAAAAGTCTTGACTATCAATATTTTAATTAAATGTTAGTCTTTTTAGTTATGGGTATTTGCATGCTCAAGCAAACTTTGAGAGACTTAAATGAGAAATAAAAGTGATAAGCAAAGGAAACATTTTTCATACTGAAGTAGAATCAAACAGTGCAAAATATCAAGTGGTACCCAAAAAGTAAAATTTGACATAGGATTTTTAGGGTGTGTTGAGTGCTCAACAAATGGCGACTTACTGGGCAAAAGAAAAATCTTTGTTCCTCCTTCATGTTCGGTTGATACGAAAGATGGTGAAGAACCTTACTGGATTTAAATCAGAGCTTCATTTACCCTTGCATTTGAAATTCTTGGGTTGATGCTTCTGGGTCTGCCTGTGGGGTTTTCCACCTTTATTCCTCCTTCGTTTCCTATAACCCTGACTCATGCCCCCTTTAACAAAGTCTAGTAAAGTATTCACTGGCATAAAGCCTTTAATTTCCTTTAATTACTTGCTATGGTGTTGCTCCGCTGCCAATGAGCGTCTATAGCTCTGACGGAGTCACCCCGACATCACAGACCTTGCTCCACTGCCAGCGAACTTCCATAGCCCCAGCAGAGATATATGCATACCCTATCCCACTGTTCACTCATTTGGTATAGTTAACTTTGATTTCGGAAGAATTCCCTGAGCGAGTGGGAGAGGATGACGTCTATTTAATTTACAAAGTGAGATGGTTTAAGGTGAATCCTTTGCTATCTCTATATTCGAGGTTCATGTAGTCCTTTTTAGCTTTCCCACTTTCTCTTAAGGTTTCACCAGACCACCGGGTAGACCTTTCTGCATTTCTCCAGGGTTGTTCATCTACACGGTTTATATAGATGACTCTTCAAAGAAACCATAGGTTCCTCGTTGCTTCTTGTGTTGTATGTGGAAAATGAGTTAGGAACAGAGTTCACTATGTCACATGATTTGAGGTCAACCATTGTCTTGCTAAAAAAAACCTTCAAAAGTGTGGAAATCAAAACAACAAAAACTAAAAAAAATTAAAAGTACTTCACATTCAACCTAGCTAAAACAACTCATGAAATACGCACATAAAACATAAAACTCATTTTCTGTTTTTTTTAATGGAAATATTGTTTTAGGGCTTGGCTATTTATGGGGAGGGTGTCAGGTTCCCCCCTCAGATTCTGTAATTGATAAGTACCTGCCCCAATCTTCTCAACCACCTGGAAAGGTCCAAGCCATAGATTCTGAAACTTAGAGTGTTTTCCTTTAGGCTCATTTGCTCTGTCCCATTTTAGGACCAAGTCCCCTACTTCAAAATTCTTCTCTTAAGCCTTATGCTTTTCAAACCATCTTTTAACGATCTGTTGGTGGGCCATGAACTTTTATTTATCCTTTTCCCTTTCTTCCTCTAGCATGAGCAGAGTGTCAATTCTTTGTTGTATGACTGGTGAAGGTTGTCCTTCGGAATCTTGGGTTAGTTGAAGGGATGGAAGATAAAGACCGTTCGGGAGAATGGCTTCCTGCTCGTAAATCAGAAAGTATGGATAATTTCCTATAGATTCCTTGGGTGTGACCCTATCAGCCCATAGAGAGTTATGGAGTAGATTATGTCAATTCCTTTGGTTGTCTGCAACCATCTTCTTTAATATTCTCACTAGGTTCTTATTGGTTGATTCTGCCACCCTGTTTCCCTATGGATAATAATTTGCAGAATACCTAATTATGATTCCTTTGTCCATAGAAAACTCTGTCAATAGGGTGGAAGAAAAATAAGTTGCATTATCAAAGACTAGGACAGAATGGACACCAAACCTTGTGATCATTTTTTGTTCTATGAATTGGATTACCACCTTCTCATTTACATGGGTCAAAGGGATGGCCTCTACCCATTTCATGAAATAATCTGTGGAAGTAAGAATGTACTTGTGTTGTTTTGAATAGTCACTGGTTGAAGTGGGACTGTTGCTCTCTTCTCTCTCCCCATGCTTATTTGATAGGTTTTGTAGTTTCTATCGTAAGTGTGAGTGTCTTTGAACAAGGTGGGCCAATAATAACCAGCTCTTAGTATCTTATGAGCGGTAATGTTTCCTACAAAATTTCCACCGGTAGGGCCATCATGGATTTCCTTCATAACTTTATCTGTATCTTCATATTCGAGACATATTAATAATACCCCATCATAATTAACCCGGAAGAGTACTAAATTTATGGGGTGATATTGTGTAGATATTAACCCGAGAGCTCTCCTTTCCCTAGGGTTGAGATTTTTGGACAAGTCCCATGGTGTAGGAGATAAGTTAGCTTCTCGTACCAAGACTCTTGTCATGGGAAGATGTATGAAACTTTGCCACACCAACATGTCATTTCATTCTCCTACCTAGAATTTTCATTTACTTGGTCCTGGGCTTTGGCTGCGAGTTTGCATAACCCTTTCTCTTTAACTAGTTTGGCAGGTTTTATATATAGATCAAATTCTTTAACTACTACCATCTAGTTCCCTCTTCTTTCCCCCATCTCCTGTTGGGTGAACAAGGAGCAGATTGCAGGATGAGGTACAATTACTTTGGTATGGTTCTTGAGGATGTAAGACCTGAAGTGTTTTACTTCTTTATAAACTACATAAGCATGTTTATCTATGGCAGGATAATTTGGTTCGATTCCTTGGAGGTTAGTACTCATGAACGACATCGATGCCTCGTTGTTGTCATCATCCTTCTGAGTCAATACCGCAACTAACGATTGGTCGGAGGTGAAAGTATAGAGGAAGAAATCTCTATTGAAATCGAGGCTTCATAACACAGAGGCTTGATATATAGTAGTTTTGATGTTGTTGAAAGCATCCTTTTGTTCATCATCCCACTTAAATTAGGCATCTTTATGAAACATCTTTTGTAAGGGTTTGATAGTTTCCGTGAAATCAAGAGTGAATTTCCTCATGAAATTGATTTGTCTGAAAAAATACTATATAGCTTTCTTGTTGTGAGGCAACGGGAGTTGAGTTATGGCATTAATCCTCTCTAGGTATATGAGAATGCCTTCTTGAGATATAATGTGGCCTATCATCTTACCTTCCTCAACGCTGAAAATAATTTTCTTAGGATTTAAGAATATATCATATTTCCTACACCTTTTGAAAATCTGAGTTAAGTATTTGATGTGCTCTTCTTTGTTCTTTGAATACGCGGTTGTATCGTCTAGATACGCTACCAAACACTTGTTGATTATTCCCCGAAATGTTACGGCCATGGCCCTTTGGAAGGTCACCCCTGTGTTGATTAAACCAAAAGGCATGCGTTTATAAGAGAAGGTTCTCCACTTGGTTCGGAAGGTAGTTTTCAAACGATCTTCCTCTAAAACCAGGACTTGGTTGTAACCTGAGAAACTGTCTAGTAGATAGAAAATCTTTGAGCCAGACACAGTCTGCAAGAGTTGCTCCATTGGTGGTGTTATCACTGAAATTTCGTCCGCACAGGGCGACAGGAACTCAACATCATCAAACACAGAAAAACAATCATCC
>JASDQU011509088.1:9327-22590 GCA_032191745.1 Picea mariana
GATGTTTTGCAGGCCAAACAGAAAAAAAATAGAAGCAGAACAAACATTGGCCATATTTTTCCACAGGTGCAGAAGAAAACATGGTCCAAGGAATTTCCCTTTGGACGCGGTCCGGGTTTGCACTATCTACGCCAAGGATCATGACATGGAACAATTCCCATCACTTCCTGGACTAAAAGTTGTCTTTAGGGAAGCAGAAAAAGAAACAGAACCATTATATCTAATGGCTCGGCGTCGTCAATGGAAGAATCGGCCCCCAAATACATTGCAGGACCCTTCCTCTTTCTTCTCCGGACAGTATAACCAACAAGCTCCTAGTAGCACATGGCAGGGTAAGTCATTTACTAATCAAAACTGGCAACCCCAGCAATATCCACCTGCAAATTCCACTTGGAAAAACCAACCTGTTGCAATCCCTGTTTGGCAGAGTCAACCAACTACAACTTCTACTTGGCCTAACTCACAATATCCCACCTCATCCTGGAAAAAATCCAATAACAACATTTACCCTTCATAGTGGCCCAACATGACTGCCCAAAACCCAAATTGGAATTAGAATTGGAAGTGCCCTATGGGGATAAACAATCAACCCATGGGGATGGCCCCTCAAACTCAACCTACGTTACAAGCCCCGTTTCAATTGTCCCAAAATTCACAATCCCAATTGCACCCTCAACTACCAACCCAACCACACCCAAATCCAAATAATAGACCGGCTTAGCTGGTCCAGATTATGGAAAATGGAGAAGGAGAGATCATCTCGGTAGGGTGCAGCGAACTACGATTAAGGTCGGGACAAATAATCTCTCTTGAAGAAAATGGCATTTTTCAAGGGCAGGAGAAACAACCAGCAATAACACCCCTGACTGTGGTAATAACAGAAGAAATCGAGTAGGGGGGGAACACAGTCGAATCACAAGATCCTGATAAGGGTGCAACACCCTCCCCTCCGTTCCCCGAAAGATTGATGATAGCAAAATCGACCGTATATCCCAACTTCGACCTTGTAGGGGAACTCAAGAATTTATATATCAATATTCCACTGCTGCAAGCTCTTCAGGACATCCCCATCTATGTAAAAATAGTCAAAGAGCTATTTGGGAGAAAACCCGTCAGAAAAATTAAAAATCCATCATCAACAGTCTGTGTGGTAGGAGCCTTATCTAGTCTAATTTTATGTAGACAAGAACTGGTTAAATATGCAGATCTGGGGAATCCCATAGTAACAGTTTAGATCCAAGGTTTCTCTTTTCCCAATACACTAGTTGATTTGGGAGCAGCCATCAACATCCTAACTATGGAAACTTGCAATACCCTGGGTTTTAACTCCTTCAAACACACAGCAATAATGTTGCAGTTGGCAGACCAGTCTGTAGTTCAACCAGTTGGCACATTACATGATATAGCCATCTCCATCAACTCTTAGGAATATCCGGCGAACTTCCTCATCATCAATCCAAAAGGTGGACTTGAAGGGCATCCATTGATAGTGGGCAGGCCATGGCTTGCAATAGCAGATGCGTACATAGGATGTCGAATAGGAAATATGATCACAATCACTAGAGGGGTATCACGAAGAACCTCATTTTATGTCCTCCTACTAAACCTAGTCCAACTTTCGTATATCCACAATTGCCACCACCATGATACCTAGAGAGGGATTTACGAGCCCCTCTTATGTAGGAAGAAGCCCTCAAACTTAAAAACCATCTAGAGGATGATGTAATCAATGGGTTCATCAATAATCCAGCCACCATGAGTAACCTGACCTGCCATATGCTCCAAGCTATTCTAGACTGTAAAGCACAGGGGGACCTGCTGGAAGATTTAATGGAACAAAAAATTCCAACTACAGTCGTTCATAACAGCAAACCCGTTGAGATCGCACCCGGGAGGCCTCTAAACATCAATGCCAATTTAGATGAACAACAACAACAAAAGCTAATTCATGTCCTCTCCAAATACCAACAAGATTTTGCATGGGAATATTCGGATATGAAAGGTATTGATCCACAACTCTGTACACACCACATTTATGTTGAAAAAGAATCTCGACCTATCCGCCAGCCACAGAGAAGATTAAATCCTCACCTCAGGGATATCGTTAAAGAAGAATTACAAAAATTGTTGGATGTAAATTTTATATATCCCATCTCAGATAGTCGAGGGTTTCCCCATTAGTGATCGTTTCAAAGAAAAATGGGAAATGGTGCATCTGTGTCGACTACAGGGAACTTAATAAAGCCACTCAAAAAGACCACTTCCCTTTGCCTTTCATTAACCAGGTCCTGGATACTTTGGCAGGAAAGAAATTATTTTCTTTCCTAGATGGTTTTAGCGGGTACAATCAGATTCAAATCGCCCCAGAAGATCAAGATAAAACTACATTCACATGCCCCTGGGGAACTTTTTCATACAGAGTATTACCCTTTAGACTTTGTAATGCTCCAGCCACCTTTCAAAGGTCCATTTTGAGCATATTCAGTGATCTAATCAGCGAAGGACTTGAAGTCTATATGGATTATTTCACTCCTTATGGCAACGACTTCGATCAAGCACTAAATAACCTGGAGAAAATACTAGAACGATGTATCACAATCAAGTTATGTTTAAGCCACGAAAAGTATCACATGATGATGACAGAAGATGTGGTACTAGGGAATTATATCTCTGTGGATGGAATTAGGGTAGACCCAACAAAGATAGAGGTAATCCTTAATATACCCACACCACACACACAAACTGAGGTACGTAGTTTCCTTGGCACTTTAGGATACTATCGTAGGTTTATGGAAAATTTTGCAAGAATCACTGCACCTTTACATGCTTTGACTGGTAATGTAGAATTCCAATGGTCTGACAAGTGTGATGTGTCATTTGCAAGACTTAAAAAATTGATCTCAACAGCACCGATGTTGAGGGGGCCAAATTGGAAAATACCATTCCACATCTCCACCAATGCATCAGATATTTCCATAGGCATTGTCCTCGGACAGGAGGAGGAGAAGAAACCTTACGCCATTTATTTTATTAGCAAGAATCTTAATCCAGCTGAACTTAATTATACAGTAACAAAGAAAGAGTTTTTAGTTGTTATAGATGCCATCAATAAATTTCGTCATTATATAACAGGCTATCTGGTCATTTTGCATACTAATCATTCTGCTATCATATATCTGGCTAATAAACCAATTACTAATGGACAGGTCACTCGATGGTTATTATTATTGCAGGAATTTGATATCACCATCAAAGATCGACCCGAGAGAGAAAACCTTGTCACAGACTTCCTATCCCGCATGCCCAAAACAGATGACTCCTTAACAGTTGAAGACCAATTTCTAGATGAGCATATGTTTGTCGTTACTACAAAGCCACCTTGGTACACTAATGTGGAAAATTACCTGGTAGAAGGAATATTACTGGTACATCTTTCATCTAAGGAAAGAAAACTGATCGTCCAGCGTAGCACACGATTCGCCTAGATCAGCAGATATTTCTTCCATACAGGAGTTGATCTCCAGATTCGCAGATGAATACGAGATGATGAAATCTATGAAATATTAAAAGCTGGACATGATGAGCCATGTGGTGGGCATTTTGCAGACCGCAGGACTGGACACAAAATTCTGCAGATGGGCTATTATTGGCCCTTAATATTCAGAGATGCGAAGAAATACGTCTAAACCTGCGATAGTTGTCAACGGATGGGAAAACCATGTCAGGCTGATGAAATGCCTTTGAAAGCACAAGTAGTCAGGGAACCATTTGAGATATGGGCACTAGACTTCGTTGTCCCCTTCAACCCAAAGTCAAATCAAAAGGCCTATATTCTAGTTGCAATGGACTACATGACTAAATGGGTAGAGGCAGAAGCCTTGCCAAATGCAACAGAAGAAGTAGTCATCAAATTTATTTTCAAATTATTCGTACACTATGGACTACCAAGAGAGGTAATTACTGATGGGGGGTCACAATTTATAGCTCATAGAATCACCACCACCCTGGATAATTATCATATCAAACAGATAATTACTTCTCTGTATCATCCACAAGCAAATGGGCAAGTGGAAAGCACCAACAAAGTCCTTGAGGCAATCCTGACAAAGACTGTCTCAACAAATAGACAGAATTGGGCTTCTCAGCTCCCAAACGCCTTATGGGCTTACCGCACAACATGGCACAATACCACTGGCTACTCTCCTTACCATTTAGTCTATGGCAAAGAACCCATCTTCCCAATCAAGTTTGAAATCAAGAATCTAAGGATGGCCCAGGAAATCGGACTGGATCTTACAAAAGCACATAAACAGCACCTTTAGCAACTCAACGAATTGGATGAAGCTTTCTTTTCTGTTGTAGAGCGCACAATGGTTATTCAGCAATAGAGATTGACCTGGCATGATAAGCATATAAAGAAAAAACTATTTAAAAAAGGAGATTGGGCGCTCCTCTATGATTCCAGATTTCAGGATTTTTCGGGAAAATTACAGACATGGTGGCTAGGACCATACGAAATAAGTGAATTCCATGATAATGGCACAATTACGTTAAGCACCATCGATGGGTCCAGATCTCCATTTCGGGTCAATGGACATCGGCTACGACTCTATCATCGGTCATTGTCAAAAGAATCTTTCTACCAGGAGGTAAGTAAGGACCCTACCATTCAAATTTTGGCTAGCTGGGAAGGTAATCCAACCACCCCAACTCCATAAATATTGAAATCTGCTGACACTATATATAATGTATATAATTTTGTTTTCTATAGATTTTATTTAGATTTTTTATTTTTTATTTTCGACATTCATTCGAGAAAATAAAAACTAGGGAGGATAACCGTGATGAACTCAATTAGCACCCTTTTCTGTTCCGAACTCCCGCTTCGTCTCATTACCCATACCCTGTCTTCTGCAGAGAAATGAATGTGTCATGATTCAGCAGCAGCAATTGGGCAACTATAATGAAATTTATAACATTAACAAACCATCCATTACTTAATTTCGAAATAAACCAACTCATAAATGAATTTAGTTGATGAGGAATCAACCTTGAATTCAAGAAAAATACATACCAGGGTTCTACAAATTCAGATGGTTTGAATGGAACAATTGTTGTTCCTTTTGTGCGCCTATTGTTCCTTTGAATGGAACAATTGTTCCTTTTGCGCATCTGTTATTCCTTTGAACGGAACAATTGTTGTTCCTTTTGCGCGCCTATTGTTCCTTTGAACGGAACAATTGTTGTTCCTTTTGCGCGCTTGTTGTTCCTTTGAACAGAAAAATTGTTGTTCCTTTTGTGCACATGTTGTTCCTTTGAACGGAACAATTTTTGTTCCTTTTGCATGCCTGTTGTTCCTTTGAATGGAACAATTGTTGTTCCTTTTGCGCACCTGTTGTTCCTTTTAACAGAACAATTGTTGTTCCTTTTTCACGCCTGTTGTTCCTTTGAATGGAACAATTTCTATTCTTTTTTTGCACACCTATTATTCATTTTTTCGTTCCTTCCTTACTAATAAAACACTAAACCTTTCTTTTGGGGTACAACTTTCACCAAAATAACTTTCATCAGCATTATTTCTAACAATCCATCATTATTTTGTGGACTATCTCCCATACAATTGCTTTTTGGATCACTTCCTTTGCAATATCTTAAACCTTGTTCATAATCTGTAACCACCATAATTCATTTATTTTCCCTTATATATTACACTTAAATGATACCTCGTGTTTATAACTAATAAGGAATCTACGGCACACTTTTACTTGGTATCCTTACACTTCTTTATGCCATCCCTTACTCTTAAGGAGTAGATGAGCCTCCCTTCATACAATAATATAATAAATCAATAAAATTTCTTTCTTTTCCCACAAAGAATAGGGGGTCTCATCACAAGCCAACCTACCACGATCATAGGATAATAACCTAAGTGACATTCCCACTATGGCTACCACACTAGGGCAATGGCCTTTGACATTCTCTTTTGTCAAAGGACAAGAGGTCTCATCACGAGCCGGCTTGTTCACTTAAGTTACACTCTAGTGAGTGGCATTATCATCATTTGGATACCAAACCAGGATAATGGTCTTTTTCAGAAAAACTTAAAAACTTTATATATATATATATATATATATATTTATATATATATATCAACAAAAAAAATTATTTTTTTTTCTCTTTTTCCACAAGGAATAGGGGGTCTCATCACGAACTAGCCTGCCACGATCATAGGATAATAACCTAAGTGACATTCCCACTATGGCTACCACACCAGGGCAATGGATTTTAACATTCTAGTCAAAGGACAAGCGGTCTCATCACGAGTCGGCTTGTTCACCTAGGTTACAATCTAGTGCGTGGGATTATCATTATGGCTACCAAACCAGGATAATGGTCTTTCTGGAAAAGATGATTCAAACAAGTATCAAGGATACAGGCTCATCTTCGGGTTAAAAGGAAACCCTGTCGAGGCTATGGACGCCTACTGGCAATAGTGGCTCTACCTGTGGTATGGAAGTTACCTTAAATGCCAAGTTTTTGCGTCTCTCTAGATTTCCTTCACACAATAACGAGGCTATCATTTTGGTTGTATTCAATAACATGGAAAAGTAACAACATTATGATATGTGGGATATTATTTAACTGAACAGATTTAATTTATTCGTCGCATGTATCCTTAAAGCATTCTTTTGAGTATAGATATTTTTAATTCCACAAAAGCAGATTAACATTTAAAGATTATCGTTAAATATGTTGTTCAAACATAAATCATTTATTCCCATTGGCGGTCGTCATACAATCATTACTTTTCGCCACCAATACCTACAATCATTACTCTTCCCTACGCTGACGGTCGAGGTCAACTTTTCTATTAATAAGGGGAGCAGACGCTCGACACACTTCTCGATGCAGATATAATGATTGTAATAAATACCTTCATTTAGATACATTTGTTTTCTCTGATAGTTGCTATTCTCGATAATTTTTCCTGCAAAGTTAGTCTAACCACGTCTGCTACCAGGAACGATAGTCATCCATATTTTCTCACAAAATGGGTGGCAGAGGTGTGTGTAGGGAACCTACTTTACTAAATCTTACAGAGAAAGCGAGAGACGTCATGCATCAGCTGGGGTGGACGGAGTTCTTCAACCAGCTGCAAGGATATGACACAAATTTCACGCTTGAATTATTTCAGAATCTGCAGGGGGGAAACTCTATGGTGCGGGGCATACAAATCTCAGTCACCCCAGAAATCTTAGCAGAGGTCACAGGCCTCCCTAATACGGGAATTCAGTGGACAATACGATACACAGCATTGAAGGAAGCTTTGGAAACCTTCACAAACCCTGGAGAAGAATTGGATAAGAAAGGAAAAGGAAACAACCCCAGTACCCTCAAAGAACCATGTAAGGAACTTGCAGGGGTAATTCAACAGTACATCACTTGTGATGGACGATATGACATAATTCGACCTCGCCACCTCAAATTGTTGGCATATTTAAAACAATAGTTAGTACTTAATCTACCTTTCTTTCTGAATTCCATATTACATGAGGTTTCTCTAAGAACACAAAAATCCAAGGACCCTGTTACTGTTATCAGCCACCATAGATTAGTTAAAATGATAACAATTAAAGCACTGAGTCAAACTCAATTGACCTAGGATAACCTGATTGAGGCCAATAGACCTCCACAACTAGAGAAACTTGAATTATGCCATGAAGAACCACCACAAGAAATCGAAGATAGACAGGTAGAGGAGACTACTACCCAAAGGGAAATCCCATCTCCTCAAACTGAAGTTGAGGTAGATCCTATCCAAATCACAGAGACCCAAACCTCACAAACACAGAGATTAACAAAAAAGAGGAAGAGAGAAACAACTACCCCTACAACCATCATTGAGACAATGAGAAGAAGCAGATGAATCCAGGAAACAACTGAAGCAACTTAGGATACAACAAAACAGCCTGAAGAACTTCAGAACTCTACAAAACAATCTCCACGCGAGAATGCTCAAGGAATTAGGCAAGAAGAACAGACATCACAAAGGAATGATCAGGAAGACAACCAACTGACATTATCACATCTGACAGAACAATGTATGAAGAGCTATGAGGTAGAAATAGCACAGGTTTTGGGAAGCTTGGGAACCTCACTTGATAGAGGCACAAATAATCTAGAAATATACCCAGAACAACCCTCCTCTTCAAAACCAGTTGAATATTTTCCTAATATTGAAATGTCTTTTCCTGAGGATAGATCATAGGAAGAACCCCATTTCGAAACAAGAAGCCCTCTTGGACAGGCAGAACAATTGGAAGGAACAGAGGAACAACCATCTACTAGCCAGAATGAAGAAGGCCTTGAGACCTCCCATAAACAGAAATCAGCCAAAAGCCATAAAAAAATTAGAAAGTTAAAAAAAGAAAATAAATTGTTGAAGAAAAAGGCTAAGGATGAAGTATTAAAGCGGAAGGTAGTTAAACTCAAGGAAATTACTAAGGAATTGAGGAAATAGTTAGAACAAGCAGATAAAGCCCACGCAAGAAAGAAGAACAAAAGGGCCAGAGTACAAGGAAGAAACCCTCTTCCTAAAGAAGCAGTCAGTACAAATTCTATAGGGATACAAACGGACCCTGAAGAAATAGTAGTAGAAGAAACAGTAGCCCAGAATGAGGAAGCACCTCCTTTAGAGACACAGGAAAATATGATAGCTACAGAAGCAATTGATGTTAAGGAGCAGATATCTCAAATACTTGAGAAGAATGTTACCATCAGGAGATTGGAGGAAGAATTGATGCAGTCTCAACAAACCCTGGTTCAAAACAGAAGTGATTTGTTGACTATGGCAGAGCACCAAGTACTCCAGTCCCAGAAACAAAGTATTATTGTGGACAGGTGTGAAGAAGAACTTACACGGGTCCAGCAAGCATTAACTCAATCTAGGGAAGAGATGAGCTCTATGGAAGAATACCAAGCATCTCAATCTCAAGCAAAGAGTGTCACAATCGATAGACTAAAAGAAGAACTTACACAAGCCCAACAAGCATTGGCTCAACACCAAGATGAGAATGGTAACTAGGACTGAATATCAAAGGATTGTTAAAGAATTGAAGGACATGACAGCCACAAAGGGTGAGACCTATGTTGCGCTCACTAGAGCCCAAGAGAAGATCAAAAAGGTTCAAACCCAATTGGAAAAAGCTTTGGAGCAAATCAAGGAAATAAGTGATGTCTACTCTGATGTTATTAATTGCAGAGCTCCTGCCACCAATTACACGTTATTCTTGTTGGAACGATATTTTTTATTGAGAGTGAAGGCCATCAGAGTGGGAAAACCTATTTCTTTTTCCACTGTACCTAATTTTATTTCATGTTTCAGAGAGCAGGATGAAAAGTTACAATACTTTTTGTGTGAATTATACTTTCATAATTTCATTCTAGAAGAAAACAGGGAAGATAACCCTAGCCCATTCATAGGTGATATACAGTTTCAGGTATTTATTTCATTCACTCATAATTAAGTCAGATGGGGTAAATCTCATAGAACCTTCCTAAAAAGGGAAGTTGGGTTGGATCTCTGGGTTAGCGGGGATCCTCCAAAGTCCTTTCTAGCCATTATGTGACATAAAACTTTTATGAAAATGAAAGGGGTCGTAGACTCCTTGGCCCCCATCCATCTACAGGTCATACATTCAGGTATTACTCACTTTAGGGAGCTTAAGGAGGGAGCTCTTGCTGCTTCTAAACTGAGATAGGATGCCTCCTCCAGTGAAGTAAAGAGTAGGGAGCCCTTTGGGTATAGGAATTTCTTTGCAGCTACCTTCATAATAGAGAGGTAATATAGATTTCTCCAAGAGGAAGGGCCTACTTGGATTGGGTGCAGATATAATCCCCCTATCATCTGGTTCCCTCCGGAAAGTTACCAAAAATATTATCAAATTAACAAGAAGAGGGAGGATGTTTCTTTTGGAGAACTCAAAAGAAGCAATGGGTTTAGAAGGCCTGGTGAACCAATCTTTCCATCTTACAGCATTACTGCTTTACATGTAAAGTCTTAGCTTGCATGAGGACATGCAAGAAGGTAAGCTGGGGGGTATGTTAGGTTATGAAAAAGGTATAAATATATTCATTTTTCCCACATTTCATGATATCATCTTGATTGACTTTTCGGTTATTTGGAAGCAAATAGAATAGAAAATTAATAATATACCCTTTAGCATTGATTGTTGGAGATTAGATTACATAGATCCTAAATGTGATTGGAATTGTCTGGTTTTATTACAGGATTGGTTAAATATTGTCGAACCCAAGATAGCAATGGGAATCTTGAAGAATCGCAAGCTATTGGAGGTTGAAGACTTCATGGCGCAAAGAAATTTTAAAGATAATCGAGTTACTTATTGTAATAGTAAAGCAATCCTGAGGATCTCTCGATCCTCAGGATAGCTTAATTTACCCAGATTATTGTAACATATAAGGGGTAAATAGATCTTGAAGAAGGAGAGAGATAATTGCACTCAAGAATAGAGAATATAGAATTGTTATGCGTTAGTATTTTTTGTAGAAATGTTGTACCATCTATGAAATCAATAGAAGCCTCGAGCAGTTTTTCCATTTTTGTATACTGAGTTTCAAATAATAGTGCTTCTAAGGAACGAGGGCCCAGTCTGAAGAAGCTATTGTTCGATCTGTAATTATATCAGCTCAAATTTTGTCTTGTGATTCGATTCTCTTTTATAGTAGTTAATGAAGGCATAAGTGTGTTGATGATTTCATGCCAATTGCAAGGAATAGATATTCCCTGGAGCATTAAATGATTGTTGTTCCAATTCCTATTATTGAGATTTGATGCGTGAAGGTTCCTCATAAGTTCACATCTGTTGTTCCTTTCATAAGTTTACATTTGTTGTTCCTTTCATAAGTTTACATTTGTTGTTCCTTTCATAAGTTTACATTTGTTGTTCCTTTTACTTAGGTTACATTTGTTGTTCCTTTTACTTAGTTTACATTTGTTGTTCCTTTCCGCTAGAATATAGTTGTTGTTCCTTTCAATAGAAATATGATTTCCATCTCTTTTTAGTTAGATTACAGTTTTTGTTCCTTCCCGTAGATGGAGTAATTCACCTTTTTCTTTTCAATAATTTTGATTCATAATGATAGTAATTTTTGCAAGTCTTTATCTAGATTCAATTAGTTCCCTTAGAATGAATTCAATAGATTAGCTAGTTCCTTTCCTTTTGCATAGCTTTAGATTTCAATCCCTATAATATTTAGTGAATGTTTGAGGAACTTGATTGTTGACAAACTTAGATATGCTTTCACTACACGATTTTAGCCTCTATAAGCTATCTGCATAGACTTTGCCGATATTCTTTGAGATAAAAGACGAATCCTAAAGTTGATAAATTAATGTTAAACTAAGGTTGTTTTTAGACATATTTAGAGCCCAATAGATACCCAACAATATTATATGAGTGTGGGTGTGGGGATGCTTAAATATCCTTTACTCATGGGAATATTTCCCCTTCCCCCACCACTTCCTGCTATTAGCATTGCTCCTATCAACATGATTTCATCATTTACCAATGGATCCCTCGGGTCTGTTGATCCTTGGGTGGTACCTCACCCCAAGGATGTTGAATCGTATGGAGCTTCTATATCTCTCACCGCAACTGTGATTTCCTCCCAGGTGATCTCATCAACATCCACTGATATTGATCAACAAATCCATCCTCATATGGAGTGTAATCATCCTACTCTGCCTACATGGGTCTTTGACTCTCTGAGTTCACATCATTTCCTATATATTGTGTTTCCTTTAGATGAGACCATCATGTAAGTCATGGAATCCATAGAAAATCCAAAGGATGAGATGACGCATCGATCATCTTATATTGATTTAGAATAGATGAGAGTTAACATGATGAGTCGTGATCCAAGACTAGGGAAATTTTCTATGGAATCCAGTAGACCTCCCAGTCTTGACCCTTTTTCTCCTTGGTCATCTTTTTTCAGAACTTTCCACCGAATTCTTTTTTGCCCCTTCCCTTAAAGGTTCACATTTCATACTTTTTTCATGTCTTAGTGGAGACCATCAATAAGCTTTCATATCTCATGGAACCACTCATGATGAGTATCTTCAATGATCTGGATTTATGCAGGAACACAATGAAATACAGAAATACACATAAACGCAAATATGCAGTGGAAGTAAAACTTCATTTCATTAACAACAAATGATTGAAATATGCTTACAGACAGAATGGAAATAAAATAGATCGGGCGTTGGTAGCTTATCTCTGAGAAGAGATGTGGAGGCTACTGGCCTATTAAATCTATGTTACAATGAGGCTCGAAGGCCTATATATTATTGTGAAACAATGGAAAACCCTAAACATCCAAAAACCTAACCCTAGGAGATGAAATGTCATAATATGGGCCCCGTTGGGGTAAATTGGTACATCAATTTCCCGGGGTCGTAACTTTGGCATACTATCTCCGTTTGACGCACATGATACATCATTAGAAATATCTATCCGAGGACTACACTACTTACAATGAATATCGATTTTGGAAAGGACTCATATTTTTTGGGGCATTCATGCCCAAAAAACGTCGTTTAGGGCCTCAAAACGGCTCCGGAAGTTCAGGACCCAAAAAACTACTAAAAATAGTAAATTGTGCTACAATTAAGGAAACTGAAAAATTGAAAGAAACAATGGTGTGGGTCCAAGTGGAATAGGCAGGTGGCCACCAATATCCACCTGGATCATTCCTCCCCCCTTAGGAAGAAATGGTCCCCATTGCATTGAGTTCTTCCATGAGATGAGGAAACTTCTACTGAACTTGGTCCCTGGTGAGCCACTTGCCATGGTGAAGGAGTTGGCCTACTTTGACAACTCGATATAGTTGGATCCTCTATTGGCAGGTGTTCTTGATATGTGTGTCCATAATCTGATCAGTTGTGGCTTGTTCCATGCAATCCAGGTTTAACTCTGTTGGTCTAAGTTGTTTTGCCATGTTGGATGTGTCCAATGGAAGTGGACAGTAGGGTCGAAGGCGATCGACATTGAACACTAGGTGAAGACAAAGGAATGGTGGAATAATGAGCTCAAAGGCATTGTCCCCTATAGCCTTGGTGATGGTGTATGGCCCATATCAAAGCAGGCAAATCTTACAGTAGGGTCCAGCGAGGCACTCCTTTTGAAAATGTAGCCACACTTTGTCGCCCACCTAGAAGTTGTGTGGCACCCGATG
>JASDQU011509089.1:8687-23578 GCA_032191745.1 Picea mariana
CCAATAACTGACTGTGGGGGTGAAGCCTTGAAAGTACTAGCCATGATATCACTAGAGGAAGAATGTGAAAACTATGCAAGAGGGTTCATTATACCAAATAGCCCCAAATTTCCCTTGATGAGGATGACAACCTCCTTCGGATCCCAAGGAGAGAAATCAGTTAATGAAGAAAGGACCAATGGTTGAATTATCAACCACCCCCATGAATGGGAGCATGGTCTAGCTGCAAAATGTCAGCCAGAAGTACCACAAAGATCTGTAGACCTGAGGTTCCTTATGACAGAAGGAACGTGATGGGTCGGGAACCTTCCAAAAGAAGGAAGGTAAGATAGATACACGGGGGACAACAGAGAGGAGACACCAGACGAGAGCGCAAGCTCGTAAGGGAGATGCGCGGAGCTCTCCAGGGGATAATGAATAGAAGGCCGCGAGCTTGATGCTGAGTGAGCATCTGATAAACCTCGTCGAGGCCATAACAGAGAAAAATCTCTAAAAGTTGCAAAGAACAGAACCCGAGCAGAAGTTGAATAGAGAAAGAATCCTTGAGAACCGCGAGAGTTCCCTGGTGATATCATGGCTTGGCACGGGGGTGGCCAGAGTGCTAAGAATGAATGCCTTTGAGCCTATGGTAGGGTGGAAGGACGAAGACCCACAATCAGTTAGTTGGCTACCACATGTAATAGATAAGTAATCGCATATCTTGTGTATTTAAGTGGTACTGTGAATTAAAGTTGAATATCCTATGAATCTTGCAGGGATGGATATATTTGCTTAATGATTATATTGTATCCCTTTTTTTCCTGCTTGATTGTGTAAGTAGGCAAGTAGGGAATTGTATGTATTGGACGTGTTTTTATACTCATAAATGCTTGTGTTCTGTGATGGCTTAAGCCAGAGCCACGAACTGTGAGTTCGTCGACCTTGGGTATAGTTTAATGTACGCATGTCAACCCTCCTATCGTTCTGAGTCCCTTGGAGGACGAAGTGGGTTAAGCTTAGGAGAGGTAGTGTAGATACGCACAGGCCCTCTGCGAGGCAAGCAGAGACCAAGAACCACTTAAGTTCTAGACTTGATGAAGGAACGCAAGAATAGTGTAGAAGACCCTTCCAAGTGTTACGTTCAAGAGAAAGAGTGTGAAACTCTTAAGCCTTTCAGAGCCAACAAAGCTCAGGAAGAATAGTGAGGTTCAAGTATCGAAAGGGAATATCCTTTCGTTTAGAAGATGAATGGATGAGATCCGTTCGGGAGGACCCAGGGTTTATCGCAACCGTTAGATTTGAAGAAAGGGCACAAGCGTTAACGCCTCAACTCCTTCAGTCTTCGTAAGATCACACATCAGGTGATTCGCATGTTGGCATGACTAAACTTCTGAAACCCGAAGTTGCGACATGATCTAGACCGTAGATCTAAGGATCTATCAGAACCCTCCTTGACCGTCGGATTGGCGAGATAGGAAATTCGCACGTTGGTGCGACTAAAACTTTCGAAACCCGAAGTTGTGATGTGATCTGGACCGTTGGATCAAGGAAGGTCATAGACCGTCGATCTGACACAAGTAGATT
Source organism: Picea mariana (assembly GCA_032191745.1). Taxonomy (NCBI): domain Eukaryota; kingdom Viridiplantae; phylum Streptophyta; class Pinopsida; order Pinales; family Pinaceae; genus Picea; species Picea mariana. The sequence continues at coordinate 10,251 of JASDQU011509089.1, forward strand.
ACTGTAAGAGTATGTGGGAATTCAAAATTCCCTAAGAANCCCGAAGTTGCGACATGATCTAGACCGTAGATCTAAGGATCTATCAGAACCCTCCTTGACCGTCGGATTGGCGAGATAGGAAATTCGCACGTTGGTGCGACTAAAACTTTCGAAACTCGAAGTTGTGATGTGATCTGGACCGTTGGATCAAGGAAGGTCATAGACCGTCGATCTGACACAAGCAGATTACTGTAAGAGTATGTGGGAATTCAAAATTCCCTAAGAACCAAACTCAGAAGAGATAAGCAAAAAGTGTGCTAGGAGGGCCACCAGAAGTCTTCTAACGAAGCAGAGGGCCGAGTTCCCTTAGAAATGAGTAATTTTCAAAGGCTCAGGAGGGATAGCATTTCCAGAACGCAGGTGAGACCCAAGGTCACAGGGATCATAGAGGAAGCAAAGGTCGAGGCCGTTGAAGCATCAAAATCTTCCAAGTCTGGGAAGAAAGGTGCTAAAGCTCAGAAGGAGGAGCACAACAACCGTCAGATAAGATACAGAGGGAAGATCTGGACCGTTGAACTTCACGTCTAGGCACACAGGAGTACGCGCAGAGAAACAGATCTAAGCCATTGGATCTGGAAGCATGTGGACCAACAATCGTTGGATTTGGAAGAGGTGCACGAGGTTTAATCCTTTAGAGTGCACATGAAAAGAGCCGACTTCGCGATACGCGAAGTCCTGACATCATCAGAACCATCCATCATCAGAGGACACGTGGCCGAGATCCACATACGTCGAAGGTTTGCAAGAGAAGGAGCCACAACTATCCTAACCGTTCATCGGGAGGGACGTGTGGCAGCTGATCAACATTTCGCTGACTCACGACTTGAAGAGGTCAAAGGGCAAGTTTGTGAAAACTTGCGAAATGCGAATTCGTGAAAAGATCACATCCGTTGATCAAGGAGAGATTTGGACCATTGATTGTCTAAGGAAAATATCAACATTTCGACATTTTGGGGATCGAGAGAATAGAGGTGATTCACATCGGGAATTCTTGATCTGCGAAATCCCGACACGCTTGAAGGGTTGAGCCCCAGGTCGTGATGAATGGTCACATGGACAGAGGCCAAGGGAGGAGCTAGCATCCATTAAGCTCCTTTCGACATTCGGGGGTCGGGGAGTTAGGGTTGGCTCACTCGCAAAGTCTCGACACGCGAAATCGTGACGTGCTTTTGCGTAGGCGTGCAGTCACAACCCGTGGTCGTGTGGAGGTGAGGCTCGCGCTTGGTGCTTAGTCATGCAAGTGGAGTTTCATAAAGGACCTATGGATTTGTTCGTGAGATTCCAATAGGGAATCGAAGAGCTGATCTAGCTCAACAGAGTTAAGAACGATCCTTGACAGGGGAAGGTTTGAGATTTGAGATCTCAGAAGTCTGGAGACTTGGAGGAGATCTCAACCGCCAATCGAGAAGAGGGTCGTTGGACCGTTGATTTGGGTTGAAAGGTCAACTACCCAGAATGAAGGCAGGACAGTTGATTGGGTAGGATAAGTGCCCGCAATCACGTGGTCATCGTCAAGGTCACATCAAGAGGGGGCCTATCAAACAAACGAGCTAATGCCCGACACTCTAGGTTTTCGCAGTAGGGCAAAAGGAAAGGTCGCGGGTTCCCTTAAACTTGCACCAAGAAGCCGAAAGGTTCTGTGTTTAACTATAGAATGAGACCATCAAGGTCCCAGAGAATTGTTTGGCTTCAGAATCAGAGATCCTTGACCAGGAGGTCGGACTGGTTCCCTAACCTTTCAAATTAGGAGCCATGAATGGAGTTTCTGTCCTTTAAGAAAATTGAAAATTTTTATGCCCCGTCGTGGGTGTGTTACAAGCATGAAGTTCGTGATTCTTCCACAACCTCCTAGATTTCCTTTCCAATGATTTTCCAACACTTCTGGAAGAACTAAAAAGTGAAATCGTCTGGGCCTGGGGATTTCCCCATTTTCATTTCCATGACTGTTCTTTCCACTTCCTTCAAGGAGGATGGCCACATTAAAATTCTATTTTGGTCTGGGGTAACAAGCTTTGGGATGTGATTAGTGATCTCTTGGATAGCCTCTATTCTGTCCTTTTCTGGATCTGAAAGAAACATTTGAAAATGGTTTACCAATTCCTTTTCTATGTCTTTAGTAAAGTATATTCTTTCACTCGAACTTTGAATAATATTCATAATCCTGTTCTGATTTCTTCTTTGTAGCAGGGAGTTATGCAAGAATTTCATGTTTCGATCTCATTCCTCTAGCCATTAGACTCTAGATTTTTGCTTCCAAAGGATTTCCTCCTGTAGTTCATGCTTGTCTAGCTCCATTTTGATTTGATTTCCCCTTTTTTTGTCTCCCCTGTTGTAGTCCCCGACGATAATAATCACTGAATTGTCGTAGTTTCTGTCTATAACTTATTATTTTCCTCAAAGATATTACCAAACAATTCCTTGTTCCATTTCTTAAGTTGGAGTTTGATGTATTTTAGCCTTTGTTGGAATTGGTACATTTTTGTGCCATACATGGTTGGCAGCTCTCCCCACCAGGTTCAATGTTTTCCATGTGGTGATCATATACCGTTATTTTGAATCTCATTACGTACGTATGTAGGTACTTTGTCCAATAACCAACCTCAATAATACTTTTACTTGCCAAATTATTTTATAAGCGCTACGAAACTCATCTTAAAAATCATATATTTGAAAGTTTTCTTCTTTTATAAATTTCAACGAGCCCGCTGCCGACCTACAAATTCACGTTGTAAGCAGCAGAGTTCCCTATAAGTATTTTGACAGCTAAAGTAGGAAGGGTTTCATATTTTGGATCAGGGGTTGGTGCTGCTCTCTGATATCCACCAGCAGAGCTCCGGAGGGCCTTTGAAATTATTCAAGCGGTGCGTCGCTTCTTCATTTCACTGGTATAAATATAAATAAAACCCTCAATTATTTTCTCTAAACAAGCGCCAGGGTTTCAATTCGAAAACCTTGTTTGACTAGGGTTTCAATTGTTTATCTGTTCAGCGCTCAGGCCGTACACGAAGATGGCAGGATCACTGCTTGGGAGCCTTCCAGCTCCCAAGTTAAACAGCGGGGCACAATATGATTTTTCTTCGGATCCATGGTTCAAGGATCGGGTAGATCAATCCAAGCCCAATTCAGTTGTAAAGGCCAAGCAAATCCCTCCTTACGGCAAGCGGGCGGGATTCGTCCCTCGCAAGATCGAAGACTTCGGCGATGGGGGTGCCTTCCCAGAGATTCATATTGCTCAATATCCACTGGACATGGGGCGCAAGGAAGAAAGGAAAGACACCAAGATTCTGCCCGTCAGTGTCGATGCGCAGGGAAATATTGCCTTCGATGCTATTGTTAAGCAGAATGAGAATGCATCCAAGGTTGTGTATTCTCAACATAGGGATCTTGTGCCCAAGCTTGGCGACGAGGTTGGTGGGATCCAGAAGAAGGATGAAGAGGAAGAGGAGAAGGAGATAAACGAAACGACCCTAAGAACAAAGTCCGCCCTGGAAAAGATTGTGAATGTTCGGCTCAGTGCGGCGCAGCCGAAGAATGTTCCACAGCAGTCAACTGAAGCAACCCATATCAAATACACGCCTTCACAACAGTCAGTGGCTTTTAATTCCGGTGCCAAAGAAAGGATTATTAGGATGGTCGAGATGCCCAAGGATCCTCTCGAGCCTCCCAAGTTCAAACACAAGAGGGTCCCAAAAGCATCCGGATCCCCTCCGGTTCCGGTTATGCATTCGCCTCCGAGGCCTGTGACTGTCAAGGATCAGCAAGACTGGAAAATCCCCCCTTGCATCTCCAATTGGAAGAATCCCAAAGGTTATACAATTCCGCTCGACAAGCGTCTTGCGGCTGATGGAAGAGGGCTCCAGGAGGTCCAGATTAATGACAACTTTGCGAAGCTTTCGGAGGCGCTGTATGTAGCTGAACAGAAGGCCAGAGAGGCGGTTGAGATGAGGTCCAAGATTCAGAAGGAGTTGATGCTCAAGGAGAAGGAGAAGAAAGAACAGGAATTGCGTGCTCTGGCTCAGCGAGCTAGGATGGAGAGAAGTGGAGCAGGCGCAGGTGCAGGTGCTGGAGCCGGTGCTGCAGCTGCTGATAAGGTCTCCATTGGAGTACCTGAAAGAGCAACTGTCACGCCCTTTGCAGGTGGCAGCGAAAGGATAACAGAGCCTGATCGTGCTGCCCCTAAGGAGAACATAAGGGAAAATAAAGAGGAAAGAGAGGACAGGCTTAAGCGTGAAGCGCTTCGTGAGGAGAGGAGAAGGGAGAGAGAAAGGGAAAGAAGGTTGGAGGCTAAAGAAGGGCATGTTGGGAAGAAAAGCAAGATTACTAGGGACAGAGACCGTGATGTTAGTGAGAAAATTGCGCTCGGAATGGCCAATACCACTGCAGGAACAGGTGAAGTTGTCTATGATCAGAGACTTTTCAACCAGGATAAGGGCATGGAGTCTGGATTTGCAACTGATGATCAGTACAATATTTATGACAAAGGTCTATTTACTGCTCATAACACACTATCCACTCTTTATAGACCAAAGAAGGATGCAGATAATGAAATGTATGGAGGGGCAGATGAACAGCTTGAGAAGGTGCTTAAGACTGACCGTTTCAGAGCTGATAAAGGCTTTGCTGGTGCTACTGAAAGGGGTGGGCCTAGGGACAGGCCTGTTGAGTTTGAAAAGGATGCAGAAGAAGCTGATCCGTTTGGTTTGGATCAGTTCTTGACGGAAGTGAAGAAAGGGAAGAAAGCAATGGACAAGATTGGAGGTGGAGGAACCATGAAGGCAAGTGCTGGATCTGCAATGAAGGAAAGTTACGAAGGAGGCTCCAGTAGGACTCGTGTTGACTTTGAAAGAGGTCGCTGAATTTTGCTATTGCTAAAAACTGGGACACACTTCTTTTGTGAGAGGTTCGTCGTTGTTAACATTATTATTGCCTCAAGAGGAATTTTATTGTGCTATTTTATACTTGATACGTAGAAGAACAACCAAAGTATAAATTCTGTTCTCTTTGGTTACATAAACGTCTTTGTCGCCACAACTCTTTCTAGTTTCATGCATATGTACTTAGCCATGAATTCCTCGACAAAACTCTGTCTCAATGCATGTGGTTGTGTCATTCATATAAAAGTAGTCTCCATAAATTTGTAATTTTAAATGATTCCTATTGTTGTAATTTTTGTTGTTGATGCTTTAGAATGTTAAACTCTTTAGTATATAATGGCTCCAACTGCAAAAAGGTTTATCGCGTTACTGTCCAATTTAATTTCTTATGTCCTGTATTTTTAGAAAAATAAGATTTCAATTTAGTGCAATTTAGTTATTTGTTTCCAAATCGTTCTCCTTATTATTGACTGGCTGCTAATTTATCTTTTTGTACACATGCTTGTCATGGTTAAATTCCTGTATTGATTATACATTTACTCAAAATTCTATCATTTTAAGCTCAGAAAAAAGTATTTATATCATATTTAGGTTAGTGAGCTGGCAGTATGTGATCAGAATAAAAATAATAAGACTTTGTCTACTGCTTTTTAACATGTTTGGCAGAATTTAGCATAATAACACCGACTTGTTGAAGATATGCCAAGTTGCTAGCCATACAATTGTCTGGTAACGATAGCTTAATGGATGGCATCCAAAATTTATCCTCAAGACCAGTATTATGTTTGTGGGTTCATTCTTGGTTGATGTAAATAACAAAATGGAAGTGAACACTGATTGCCATTTTTTCATAAAATGAGTATGCGTGCTGAGGATTAATGCCCAATTGTAATGATCTGTGTTGTTTGATCCTACATCAGTTGACGACAAAAGCAATTATCTCCTTGGTCACAATTGTTTGTGTAGGTGTGTAAAGAGAGAATTTGTAATTTTACTGTTACTACCTCATAACTGCTGGACTTATTTGCTTGTACTTCATTGATACTAAGAGATAGTTGAATGAGCAATCCGTGCATTTTGGAACAGGATCTTGAATTGAACAGGACCTGTTGCTATTTGTAAATCTCAGTTGTCAATTTCAAAGCTTACATATACAAATACTTGTTTAAGCCAAGGCCTCATTTAATTTTTTTAAAGACCATCGCCTGTTTATATCTGTTTCCTTCACTCCCTCCCGATTAAATATTTAGCATGCAAGATGTACAGCATAAAATTTGAGCTTTTCCCAGGCAGGTGATATTGATAGCCTATAATCCTTTTTGCAATAAACCTTGGACTCTCATGTCCTGCTAACATCTCCCAGACACTAAAGTAAATGATTCTGAATGCTTGAGATAACAAATGTCACCATGTTGTCATGCAGAGGGCCCCAATGCCAATTTACATCAGAGCAAGGATGCCTTTATAATTGCATCTATTGAAGGAAACACTACATGACCCATGTGTTGTGCACACTTAGTTTGTTGCCTGGCAACATTATTATTTCTACAGAATAAGTACATATGGATATGCTGGATGGGACAACCAACTTGACAAGGAAGTTGCACATTGGTGACTAAGCAGCATAATAAGAACATCTGCATGTGTATTTGACAAAGCCCTTCAACTGTTGCACCTGAGGCAAGTGTTGGTAGGAAGGATTACTGCAGTTGCAGTCTCCAAGTTCATGTTTTACATGTGAAAATTGGATCTACATTCCCATGGAGATAGGAAAGCAGATCACTGTTGTGGTAATGCAAACATTGACAAATGTCGGAGGTGTTGACAAAGCAGTAAGTCAACAGACAACGGATGGGAGGAATGATAGTTCATTGTCATTCTGTTGGCAGTTGCTATTTATTAACATCACCATAAATTGGCTATTCTGTTGTAACCAGTGCAAGCAACCCAATGGTATAGATAAGTAAAATGGAAGAATTCCAAGGACTTGGATGCCCTTGGGAACAATTTGGAAACTCTTGAAGGATTTAGATGATTGAACTATGTATTGGCCTGTATTTCTCCAGCTGATTGTAGATGCAATTCTCTGTGCAAATATAGAGAATAATGCATACACTTATACCCAGATATCTGTGCCCCATTGATTGAATGTCTTGTGTATGCTTTACAGCATAGGGCAGGTGATCATGAGTGCGTGATATTAATTTCGCTAGGCATATTGGTGAACCCGCAGTTATCTTAACAATAAATATCGGCATCAACTTCAGGTACCTGATGTTGTAACAGCCAGCAGGTCAAAGTAAAGATCATGCTAATATAAGATCAAACTCTAAATTTTATTTTTGAATCTCGATGGAATTACTACTTTCTATGGCAATTTTACTGTTATAAATTATAATAAGTAAATTCTCAACGAGGATCATTATAAGCAGTATCAATGCACCTTTCTGTCTTGTGAATATCAAACAATATCCCATTTGAAAACCCAAGTGCTCATTGTCGGTTTAAAATCTAAATCCCTACTGATGGAGGTGCTAGTGAGTGGATCATGTGTTTTATATGTTGATTTTTTAGGCATATTGTTGGTGCTAGTGAGTGGATCATGTGTTTTATTTGTTGATTTTTTAGGCATATTGTTGTGCTGAGAGGTGCATTCTATGGTCCACTATCAGTGAGATGTGTAATGTCTGTGCACAGGGCTGAGCTGACAAATGACATTAAAAAATATTAATGACAAATAAATATTTAAATGTTGGTTCTAAGTTAAAAACTAATTTGTGTATATATATATATATATATATATATATATATACACACATACAAGAGAGAGAGAGAGAATTATATAATGAGCATATACTATCAAGGAAAATTATATAATGAAGATATATTATCAAAGTCGTTTTAATTTTTAGATCCATCTTAACTCCAAATCCTTTTAGCACCAAGAGATTTGCATCTCAATTTCTTTTTGATACTCTCTCAGTGCTTAATATATCTGGAGTTAAGATGGATCTATGCTGGTTTTAACTAAATGAGGTTTAACATTAGTGCGTCAATGTTAGAATCCAAAGAAGTATCCTTATTTGAAGTCAAACTACTTATTTAAAGGGTTTTTGGGATCACCTTTAGGGTGTCAACCATTGCTCCAATTTAATGGCAAATTTTATCATATTTGTTGCACGTGTCATTTTCTTTTGAATATTGGAACCAGGTGACTTGGTTTAAAGTTCACTTTTAAAGTTTTCACTGGCAGGACCTTACAACCAGTGGTATTCACTGATATTCTCTTTCGATGTGCAGCACAACACAGGACTGCAGAAAATTTACCTTGCAAGATCGCTTTGGGAGTAGCAACTTTTTCAAGGTCATAAAGCTAGATAATAATACCATTCAATGCAATCTACGTCTTGTTTGCTCAAAATTCTTATGCTTCAAGGTAAATGTGAACCTTGCCATGTTTCAATTCCTCCGGGAACAATAGTTTTCTTGTTCATGAGAGGGATGTATGATCCTTCCTCTCTACATAATGCGATTAAGATGTCAAAATTGAGATGGCTGAAGCTGATGTGAAGCCCCTCCTTTGAATATAAGTTGGTCAGATACTGAATTTTTTTAATTGAAGAGACTACATAAACACATCCCTCTTTTTAACAATGGAATCAAAGTGCAGGGCCTCCATTATGCGAGAGATTGTTTGTTTTAGGCTAAGGGCCTTGTAGGCCTGTACATACAAGTTGTGTTAAATGGAAATTTCAATGAGTTAGGAAGAAGTAGATGGATTGCTGTTAGACAACCATTGACTTGGGTTAAACATACCTGCTTATCCTTGCCTTCCAAAACTTGCTATAACAATACATCGCTGCTTCAAAATTTCGTTAAATTCTGGCACGTCACTGCAACTACTGCTTGACTACATCTAACTCTAGCACAAGATGTTGCTTATGAGGATTAAGATATCAAGCCTACAATTTTGAAATATCAAAATCTCTCAACAAAATGCTGCAAACCTTGTACTGTTTCTCATGTCCTTTGTTACATGTTTTCTTAAATGCATCTTTTAGTCTTTTGCATCATCTTCCAATTCGTACAATCTTTTGCAATAGAGTTGCATTTTTTTCACCATATTGTTCGCACTACTAATGCCTGCTTAGTTTGTGAACATTTTTCAACCAAATCTTGAAAAATTATCATACATTGCTAAATATTACCCAGTGAGCAAATATTTGTATTAGAAATTTTCATATTTCTCTCAGACAAGTGAAAGAAATTTCCTCTATAAACTCCTGATTATTTCTATAATTGCTTGCATGATCACAGTTGGATTCAAGAGCCAGCAAAGTAACCAGCCTCTTCGTTTCCTTAATTACATCATTCAATATATAGGATTGAAGCCCAACTTGGTTGTTCTACCCTGGCATTTACTACATGTCCTAGTTCATGGTCTGTAATAATCTTTTCATGCAATTGTACAGTCGAGTTTTTAGCTACGGTTATTTTAACATAATCAATGATTCTCTTTGCCCAATTTCATTACCAGTATTACTTCAAAGATGTAATCTGTCGTAGTGTAAGACATTGCAAGTTTGATCTCCAGAGTGGCTATCCTGTTCTTGTATTCTTCAGTGATCTGCATAGGAGTGTCAACCTCAAATGACAATTCTTTTTGTACTACATTTAAACATTCATTACACATCTGACCATGTGTGCTGCATTAATTGTCAGCAGACTCCGCATCTTGACTCAACAAGATCCTGCTCCGATGATATTTCCTACTCAACAGAAGGCAATAGTCCCTGAATAAAATATTCCAGGAGGTAATAAGAGGAAATTGGGTTGGCTGGATCCATCTAATTAATCAATATTTGCATTCTCCTTTAAACCACAAGAACAATGACAAACTACTCTTATTTAGAAGGGGTCCCTAATTGAGAAATCGTTGCAAGTCTGCTCTGAACAGTGGTGACCCTTCCTAATATTTTTCAGTAATCTCCCTAGGAGTGTCTATTTCACATGACCAGAATTCTATTTCTACTACATCATTTAAACGTTCATTCCATGTTTGACCATGTGTGCTACATTATGTATTAGTGGACTCCATATTATCTATCTTACCCTCCTGATGTCTTTTTAGCAAACTTACAAGTCTTCAACTTGACCACTTTTGCTCATAGCTCATCTATTCCAGGATTTTTTTGATAATATTAAGTCTTTTGTCAGTGGACTCGCATCTTTTTCAATATTTTGGAAAGGCTAACTGGTCTATTTTCATGGACCTTGAATATAATCAAGGTAGCAAAGACCACGTTGCAAGTTTGTTCTTCCCTCTCAAAATCCTATTTTGACAATTTCTTGGGCCCATCTATTGCCCTAATCCGAACTAAGGGTTATGTGGCACTTGCAAACTTGGAAGGACAATGCTTTATTAAGGTTGCACATTCAACACTTCTACAAAGAATAGTGACCCATTCTCTTTTTTATGTTTTTGAGGTTTGACGTCTATATTTGCGAAGTCAAGGGTTAAGTCCTTTAATGACAATTTGTCCATACGAGTCCCACAATATAACTTATAAGTTTTTTATCATCCCAACGTACGAGGAGGGGCAATGATGTGATCATGCATTTCTTCTTAACTGCTCCTAGGTCACATGGACCTTGAAGAAAGTCACACATCATCTTGGTTGGGTACTTAAACCAAGACACTCCTCGGTCCTAGACCAAGATACCCAAGAACACATCAAGGGCCCTAGAACATATCGATGAGCTTAACCACCAAGGTACACAACCATGGATCAATCCAAGCATTGAGCAAGGATTCTTTGGAACACATCCATGGGCCCTATAACACATCTAGGGACTTATATCATCAAATTGCTTGGTCCCCGATCAAGAACCCCAAAAATACACCGGGGGCCCAATTAGGGTCTTTTGCCATGGCTCTAACTGTTTGGTCCCAGAGCAAGAACCCTAGGAGTGTATTGGGGGCCTTAGGTCACAACTAGGGTCTTTGCCATCTTCCTGGAGAATGTCTCTTGCATCTGCATCAATTTAAACACTCCCTCTTAGTAAGAGGCGTTTTCAACAACACCAAGCTTGTCTCGAAAGTATACAAACTTTGTCAACGATAGGGGCTTAGTCAAAATATCTTACCTGTGAAGACTTCTGGAGTTTTATTTTCCAAGGCTTTATGATGACACCTGTTCTGAATATAGACTGCAATATTTGCAGCTTCGGCGCAAGGAGACAACTAAAGATTCTGATCATACATCATAGCTTTGGCTACCTCACAAATTGTCTTGTTCTTTTTTTTTGCAACCCCATTCTGCTGGGGATTATAAGGCACAGTCAACTCCCTCTTAATTCCAGAAGCCCGACAGAGATCATCATACTTGTGGGAGTCAAACCCTTTTCCATTATCTGTTATGAAAACACGAATATGTCTATTTGTTTGATTCTCAACAAGATTTTTAAAATCTTTAAATTTACTGAATGATTCATCTTTAGTTTTCAGAAAATAAATCTAGGTTTTACAGGAGCAATCATCAATAAAAATGATATAATAAAGACAACAATTCATAGATGGAGCAGTCATAGGTCCACAAAGATTATAGTGAATAATATCTAAGATACTATTAGTTTTTCTATCATTGTGAGGGTAAACTTTCTTTGTATTTTTACCAAGAGCACAACTTCTACAGATATTATCATGTTCAAAAGGAAAATCTGACATATCTATTACCATCTTTTACAAATCTGGGAGAGCATTATAGTTGATATGTCCAAACCTTTTCTGCCATAGTTCACAGGGGTTGATCATCTCATGAGCTTATGCTTGAATAACTTGACTAGACTCCACCTTCTTGAACTCCGATTATCATGGCTGAGCTCATACTTTCATTTGAGGGCCACATAAGAGCCTTTCTTTGGGAGAAGGCTACTGTGTACCTTTTACTTTCTAGAACTGCAACTGAAATAAGATTTTTCTTTAAGCTAGTAACATAAAAAATTTCTTTTACATGAAATACATTACTTGACTGAAGCTGAAAAGAGGATGATCCAACTCCTTTGATGACATACATGCTATCATCACCCAATTCTACCATCACATTGAACTTCTTATCTTGGTAGTTCACAAGGTTTTGTTTGAAACCAATCATATGCTTGGAGGCCCCGCTGTCCACTAACCAAATTTATTTTGATTTGGTGACAACACCGGAGAGAGCCGAAACAAGATAACTTTATCTACGTTGTTCTTGTTCTTTGGAAACAACTATGGTTCTCTTTCTTTGAGGCTCTTCTTCCTCAGTTGCAATTGAAGCATGGAACCTGTCTTTCCGTTTCTGCTTTGAAGGAGAGTTCTTGCAGTGTTTTGCATAATGACATAGCTTGTTACAGTTAAAACATSTTACTTTAGRTAAATGAGAGTGAGGATGAGAGTGYTTGCCTTGAGGTTTCTTACCTTTGCCTTTGTGCAGAGGAAACCTYTTCCATTTCTTGGCTTTCGTTGAAAGAGCATGGTYTTTCACAGTGGAGGGTTCATTTCTGCTTTTAATTCTGCCCTTTTCTTCTAAGCAATCATGCCATAATATCTYGAAGTTGGGTTGAACTTCTCTTCCATTTACAGATGAGAGAAATGTCTCCCATGATTATGGAAGACCATCTATTGTTGTTTGTACAAGGTCATCATCATCTACTGCAACTCCAATTGCTGCAAACTGATCTCTTCTTTGGACAATTTTGGAAAAGAAGACMGATGGTTTCATCMTTTCTCATCTTTAATGTACGTAGTTGTTTCTTGAAGGTCCTATTCTGAGTTGGGGTCTTCTTTTCATACAAGTTGGCTAGGGAATCAAAACATTCCTTTGCTGTCCTTAGGTGAGCAATAAGAGGGCATCATACTATCTTTAACTGAGTAAAATATGACTCTCTTGGCTTTGGCCTGCCTCTTCTTATAGGTTGCGCTTCCTGCATTTGTAGTAGGTTCTTCCATCACCCTGGTAACCAGTGCATCCAAGTCACTTTCTTCCATGATAATAAAGACCCTAGCCTTCTAGGCATTGAAGTTTGAAGCTCCTTCAAGTCTATCCTTTGCTTTGATTGAAGAATAAGCCATACTGAAAACTGTATATAAAAGAGATCTGATGCAAAACAAACTTACTGTTGATCTAAAAAACAAACCCTTAATAGAGGATCTACGCAGGCTCAAAAGTCCGTGACAAATGAACTCCTTTTACATTCTAAGCTTTGATACCATGTTAGAATTTAAGGGCAAAATAGTAGGCTAGCTAGAAACATAAACATTTTTGTAAATTTCAAAACATTTGCTACTGTAATTTAGGATCAACAAAACATTAAAATTTCTGAAGCATAATTTAATAACATAAATCCGTGAGTAACATAACATAGATATGAGTATTA
>JASDQU011509090.1:5968-21719 GCA_032191745.1 Picea mariana
AATTTTAAAGCCAATTTTAAAATAAACTTCTAAGCATATTTAAAAAAAAAAGAAAACAAAAAAAAAACAATTTAATAACATTTAAAACATTTTTTTTTAATAGCATTTAAAACAAAACAAACAAAAAAACATTACAATTATGTAATTGAAATAACATAAAAATTTGATTAAAATTAAAACGATTTTTTTAAAATTACAAATCTACATATTATTGGGGTGTAGTGGGGCATGCCTCACATCGCCCCCCATGGCACCCATGGCACCCAACTAGCCCGCATGGGTTGGTTGGGCGTTGTGGGTGTCGTGGGGGGCAATGTTGGGCATCGCCCCAGCCCCCACGAGCTAAGCCCTGGCCCCATGGGACTAGGGCTTAGCTCTTGGGAGTTGGGGTGATGTCTGTCATCACCCCAGCCCCCACGAACTAAGCCTTGGTCCCGTGGGACTAGGGCATATCCCCTGGGGGCTGGGGTGATGCCGGACATCACCCCCCATGGCCTCCCATCACCAGTGCATATTTTATTTTAAGTTTGTTTGTTTTTTTATAAAATTTTACATATTTTTAAGTTTTTTAATAAAAGATTAATTTTTTTTTTAAGTTTTTTTTTTTTTAATTAATTTTGTAGTTTAAGTGTTTTAATTTATTTTTTTTTTTTGTAAATAAGAAGTATATTATATTAGGAACCTTCCAAAACTAAAGCAGAGTTACAAAAAGCAGGGATATTCATGCTGTACTTACTGGACTGCCCCAACAGAGGGGAAACCAGTCCAGCCAGCTAATAGGTTCAACAAGAGTAATAAAAGATTGTTTATCAACTGAAACTGAGCATAACATATTGTTCATCAACTAGTTTGTTTATCAACTGAAAAGACATAATAACCACTACAGACATCAAACACCTGGTGAATAGCCCAGCCACGCAGCTTGGAGGTCCGCTGTCTAGGGCTCCTCCTCGTTGTAGGTGACCTCATCTGCCCATTGTTGCTCAACCTGCATCTCGTCCTTGGTTCCTTCAGCCTTTGTGGTCTTTCGATGCATCTGAACCCCAGTCGATTCCTTCTCTGCTGCGCTACGGTCGTGTGCGCTCTGCCCTCGTTCCTTCGCTGAAGAGCAATGTGGCTCGTTATGCCCACCACCTGGAGCGGCCCTGGGATCCATCGAGGGGGTCGCTTCTGCCGGATTCGAGGAGAAAGTTGCTTGCATGGAGGCAAGTGTCTGAAGAAAGACCTCCACCCGCTCATCAGTAGCCTGCAAGTGGAACTGGAGATCCGCTACCCCTTGGCGAAGCTCAAAAACTAGGCCATGGAGAATTTCTAGGCTGGTCTTGAACTGCTCGTTGGTGTAAGGGTCGGCATCCTCATGCCTTCTACGCAGAGGAAGCCCCCCGCTGGAGCTTTTCGAAGGGTCAAGGGTCGGCTTGGGGCCAGCGGGAGCCTTCGGAGGGTGCAAGAAAGAGCCTGCCAGGCTGGGTATTAAAGCTAAGCCTCCCATTTGCAGGTTCGATGGTCCAGGAGGGTGGGCCAGAAGGTGCTCTGACTGGGTCGAGGGGGAGGAGGCTGCAGAAGGTGAGTTGGGGGGAGAGACTAAAGGCCGACGTGGCTTCCAGGGTGAGCCCCTCTGGGCCTTCCCCTGGGACGCGGCATAGGGCGGAGGTGGTAATCGGTCTGCAAGAGCGTAAACACGACGGCAAGGTGTGTTACCTGGTAGCCAGCAGAAATCTTCTCGAGCCAGAGAGTGCTATCCTGTGTGAGATCTTGCCGCCATGGTTGCACTGGGGTGGGTTCGTCAACCTGCAGACAGGGGTAGAGAATGACCACAGTTGCAGAATCAAAATGACGACGCGGATATAATCCAAACGACGACGCATAAAGGAGTGCATAAATGCACCCTCTGATCTTCGTAATGCTCATTTAGATCGATGGGAGGGTGGCGGGCTGTGGCACGAGCCCGTCACGTGGCTCAGTGCCATGGTGGCCGATGCTCTCCCTCTCCCTCCGCCACATGCCCCGCACTAACACCCCATCCGGGGGTTTTAATTTGTTTTTTTTTAATATATATTTTTAATTGTTTTTTGTGTTTTTTAAACCTTTCTAAAGTTTTTTGGCTATAAATTTATTTATTTATTTGTTTTTTTTTCCTCTTTAGTTTTTTAAGTTTTTCTTTAATTTTTTTTTATTTTCTAAATTTGTTTTTTAATTTCATTTCTTTTAGTTTTCTTAGTTTTTTTTTGTTTTGTTTTTAATTTATGAAAAAAAAATGAAGTTTGGATCCTTTTATTGAAGTTTGAAGTGTTAACTTTGAACAATTACCAGGCAACCTATGTTTAATTTGAAGTATTATTCGAATGGGTCAAAATGCCATTTGTTTACATTCAAAGCACTCTTTTGAATGGGCTCGAAGCATTTTTGTGTTTAATTTGAAGTACACCTTCAAAGTGGTTTAATTGAGCTCTTCCTCGGAAGAGGCTCAATGGCTTTATCTTTCGATCGAGCTTATCTTCAAAAGAGGCTTGATGAGGTTTTTTCAGATGGCACATTGACCTTTTTCCTTGCATTGGGCCAATCTTTTGAAAGCACCATTCAAGATTTTTCTAAATGGCCCGATGGTCTTTTTCCTTACATTGGGTTAATCCTTTGAAAGTGCGTGACCAGATCTTTCAAAATTACTCAATGGCATTTTCCTTTGCATTGGGCCAATTTTTTGAAAGCACCCAATGGGATATTTTGAAAGGGCCCAATGGGTTTTCCATTGGGGAGATATTTCGAACATGATTAATATTAGGCCATTGGTTGAAATAAGGTGAATGGCCCAATGTAAGATGTTCGAAAGAGGGTTGCCAACCCAATGAAATTTCACTCTAACTAGCCCGATGGAGCTCCCAAGGGGCGTTGCATGTGGTCTTGAACCTATGCAACAAGGGATAATTCGAAGGAGAAATAAGTTACCAAAAGAGGAAGATAAGTGGAAAAGATGAAAATTGCACCATCCTCCTCCAATCTGGTGACAAAGGGAGATGGATATGTAACAAATGGAAGAGTTATTGCTACCCTCAATCACTACTACAAGTTAGGTCTTTTGTGATGGTAAGAAATGCGATAGTCTAATAAAGATCATTGCCAAATTTACTTATAATCACAATCATTTATTAACAATCACCAAAAAAAATCTGGCAAATGTTAATAAATAGTCATCACCAAAAACACTCTTAATAATGAAAATGGTGATGGTAATTTAAAGGCAATTGGCAATGCTTATTTCCGTCATGACCAAATTAGAGACGAAATTTCTAAGGTTGTCACCAGTTACTAATTTTGTGACTAAAATTGGTCGTAGTCCCTTCATGCCCATCACCAAAACCTCCCTTAAAATTTTATGGTGACAATCGTTGACCAGCGTCAAAGATATTCACTTAATGGCCACAATTTATGGTTGCCATCTTTGAGCCTTTGCTATACTTAATTCATTCCATTTTTATTTGAATTTATCTTTTAATATAATGTTGCTATTTACCTTCTAGCTTATATTTTACTTTCATTAACTTCAGTTTTTTTTAAATAAAAAATTAAAAGTTGGGTGTTTGTTACAGGATGTTAGGTAATGGAATCAAACATAAAGGGCCTTAAGAAAGTAGAAATTGAGGTGTTTCATATATTTCAGTGGACTTAGTACTTTTTCAACATTTCAACATTGTGTGAAACAAAACAATGTTTGACTTCTTCACCCTTGTGAGCATCACTTGATGCAATGAGTGCTAAGTGGACTATTCAAAAACCATGAGAAATTGGTCAGTTGTAACTATTACTCCTGAGATATGGGTCATAGATTAATGACTTAATCTACGTGGATAATCCAAAAAATGATACCTCAAATGTCTAACGTATTCAAACAAAAGTTTTTTTCGGGTTGTGTCTAAGGGATGCATTCCTTTATGCAGACCAAAGAACAATATTTTTTTATTTTTTATTTTTTATTTTTTGATGGAATACACATCCCGGGAAACCCTCCAGGTACTTCCCCTGATTTCAAGGATGGTACAGGAGTTTAATCGACTAGTTTCATTTTTGACAACCTAACCTGGTGGAGACATCGAGTGAGGCCCAATAATATCTATAGAGGCATCCAACCTGAGGTCTTGACCCCATGACCTCATTCTTCTAATTCACAACATTCCACTGATCGAGCTAACCCACTAGACTAAAGTATGATATATATAATACTAGTGCTTATTTTTTATGGATGAAGGCAAAATAACTAGGGATTCATTGATAAAGGCTTGCCATCATCAATGATGTTTTGCAACTATTATACTTAATTATAAAACTCAAATTACTTAAAAAAATAATAATTCATTGGCGTGGTTAGTGGGTTAGAGTAATTATGTTAGTGGCTTGTAATGGATTAACAAGATATGGATTAGGGGAGTTACTGATCAATTAGTTAGGGGTTAGTGGGATGAGGGTTGGACTTTTCATGGTTTAGTCTCAATAAGAGGTCAATGGGATAGTGGTTAAGGGTTAGCAATCACTGTCCACAGGTCTAGTGTAGGTTTTAAACCTTTACAGTATGGCAATGCTCATACAAATTATTTATAAAATAGAATTAAAATAATAGCAATCACACATAGTACTAAGAAATTTACCATGGAAACCCTTAACCAGGAAAACCAACAAATGTTTAGAGCCACACCTCTAACTCTCATTGTATCAACTTCACCATTACAATACAATATATAGGATATCACGACATACAAAAACCTTAATCCATTGACATGGATTAGATTGCAACCTTAATCCATTAAATGAAATTAGAAAACCACGGGTTGAAAAATTGTGTGCCAAACTGCAAAAAAGGAATTGGGGGCTCCACCCCCAAACCCCTAGGCAAGGGGGGCCTACTGGTCCCCTTGTTGCACCCAGTGCAACGTAACAACATGTGGGGCTAATAATGCAAATAATATAACACATACCCAACATTCTCCCACTTGTTGTTTTATTTACATACAAGGGTCCCAAGGACTACATGATCAATAATTCAAAGAAACAATGTCCATTGCTTCTCTACACCAAGATAACTTCTCAATGCTTACATAATTTATCAATGAATCTACAATATTCTTTAAAGTGCCCACCTTCAACAACAACACCTTCTTTTCTTCAACCATGTCTCTCACAAAGTGATATTGAACATCAATGTGCTTTGTCTTAAAATGATAAGTCAGGTTCTTTCCTAAAAAGATTGCACTTTGAATATCACAATCTAACCTTACAGCTTGCTGCACCAACCCATTACTTGAACACAGCCTCTGTAACCATAAATCTTCCTTGCTCACATGAGTTGCTACCATGTATTCAACTTATGTAGTTGAGAGTGCCACTACAAATTGTCTCATGCTCATCCAACTGATTTCTCCTCTAAACAAGTTAAACACATACCCACTTGTAGATATTTTGCAATCCATATCTCCAACCCAATTTGCATAAACAAATACATGTATGTCCAATCCTTTGTCCACACCAGGTCTTCCTTGACAACAAATTCCAGAATATGTAGTGCCATGCAAATAGCATAAAATCATTTTTATAGTTGTCCAATGCTCCTTCCCTGGTTTTTATCACATATACATGCTCAAAATCTCACTGGATGTGCAATGTCCGGTCTAGTAGAGACCATTGCATACATCAAACTGCCAACAACACTAGCATAAGGAACATGGCACATGTCCTCTTCCTCTTTCTTTGTCTCGAGACACTAATTTGCAGCGAACTTTACACCTACATGAATGGGGACCTTGACTTATCTACATTCATGCATATTAAACCTCTACAATTCCTCTGATTCAACCAACGTTTCTTGTTTACCCAATCTCTTTTAATTTCCATGCCCAAAATAAAATTTGTAGCACCAAGATATTTCATATCAAACTTAGAAGACAAGTACGTTTTTACCTCCTTGTGATTTCCTTATTGTTTCCAATCAACAACATATCATTAACATACATAACCACATAAATAAAACTATCACCAACTAATTTGAAATATGCACAATGATCAAAATTTATCCTTGTGAAACCAAGTACCAAAACATAAGTATCAAACTTTTGATACCACATCCTTGGAGATTTCTTTAACCTACACATGGATTTTTTCAACTTGTAAACCAACTCTTTCTTACCTTTCGCTACAAAACCTTATGACGATTTCATGTAGATTTCTTCTTCAAGATCCCCATGCATGAATGTTGTCTTTACATCCACTTGTTCTACTTCAAGATAAAAAACAATAGCAATAGACAAAAGAAATATAATAGAAGTCATTTTAGCAATAGGATAAAAAAAATTCACCAAAATATATTCCCTCTACTTGGGAATATCCCTTTGCTACTAGGTGGGCTTTATACTTCTACACTTTACCTTATGCATTCAACTTCTTCTTAAATACCCATTTTCTACCAATGATATTTCTTCTGGCCGACAAATCAACTAGATCCCATGCCTTATTTTTATCCAAGGAAGCCATTTCTTCAACCATGGCTTTCTTCCAGAGTTTACCATCCTTTGAATCCACTGCCTCCCTAACAGTTCTGGGATCATCATTAGTAATAAACAAAGAAAAACTATAATAGAAATCAGGTGGAGAATACCTTTCTGGTTTTCTTCTTTCCCGAACATATCTAATCAATAATGGAGTATGATGTTCTTCTTCCTGTGATCAATGTTCTTCTATTGAGTCAGATTCTTCACCATCCAACTCAAATTCTATTCTATTTGGTTCTTTTTCATTTGGTGGGACTTCTTACTTGGGAACATCTTTAACCTCTCTAAAGACAACATCATGATTGTAGACAACCTTATTAGTTTTTGGGTTCCAAAGTTTATAGCTTTTACACCATCTTTATAACCAATAAAGATACACTTTTCAACTTTATAATCCAACTTACTCATATTTTCCTTTGGAACATGTACATAAGCATCACAAGCAAACACTTTGTGATGTTGAAAAGAGGTTTCTTACCAATCCATGCCTCATGCGTATTTTTTTCCACCAACACTGATGAGGGTGATCTGTTTACTAGATAACATTTAGTACCCATTTCCTATGCCTAAAATTTATGTCCTAACCCGTCACCACTAAGCATGCTCCTTTCTTTTTCCATCAACATCCTATTCATGTTTTTTGAAACCCCATTATGTTCACGTGTGTATGGAGTAGTATTTTGCCTTGCTATACCACACTTCTTATAGAATTCATTCTCGCAGAACTCTCCACCATTATCTTTCCTCAACACCTTTATTTTCTTCTTTGCATGATTCTCCACAAGAGCCTTAGACTCTTGAAATTTACCAAATATCTCATATTTATTTCAAAGGAAATAAATCCATATATTCCTCAAGAAATCATCAATGAATGAAACATAGTACACATATTTACCTAGTGATGGAACAAACATACATCCAAACACATCACCATGTACTAACTCTAAGATCCCCTTTGTTCTTCTAGCACTAAATGGGAATCTTACTCGATTCAATTTACCACATATACAATGTTCACAGAAATCAAAATCCAGTGTGCAATCAGACATACCTCAATTATACATTTACCATTTACTACTTGAATGCCTTTCTTTCCAATATGTCCCAATATATGAGGGTTTTTTCTTCTTCACCCTCGTGAACAACATAACTACTACACCTATTACTGATTGTGCTTCCCAACAAATTGTATAGAGTTCCATTCTGAATTCCCCTCATCAACACCAATTCTACTCAAACCATTTCAGATGTTTCCTTTTCGAAAATAGTATGTACACTTCTATCACTCATCTTACTTACAAATATCAAGTTTCTAACCAACTCTGGAATGTGCAAGACCTTAGGGAGTGTTCTAATCCTTCCATCCTTGAGTTGCTACTTGACCTTTCCATGTTTGGTGATTTTGGTTGACGAGTCATCTCCTAGGAAAATGTCACTTCCATTATACCTTTCATATTCATAGAACCACTCCCTATGGGGAATAATATGAAAAGAAGCACCTGAATCAATCAACCATGCATCATGATTAGCATGTGTGCTTGAAGAAGCCAAGTACACATCCCTTCCTTCTTCTAAGAAGGTTTTCCCTTCCGTGGAAGGAACATGATTAGATCCTTTCCCTCTCTCAACACTTTTTGATCTACAATCCTTCTTGAAATTCCCAACTTTACCACATTGTAAACATTTCTTTAAGGATTTTCCTAGAAATTTAGATCTCCCATTCAAGGACTTATTTTTTATTTCTATCTAGGGTACATCCTATTATAGATAAGGCATCCATGCTTTGACTATCCATGGTTTTCCTCCTTATTTCTTCTGATAACAAGGATGAAATGCCATCATCAAAATTTAATGTGGTTGCATTACTACCAATAGTTACAACTAGACTATCCCATGAATCTAGTAATGAACACAATGAACTAATGCACTTATCTCCATCTGAAATTTTAATATTCACAAACAACAATTGACTTACCACGGTAGCGAAGGCATCTAGATGCTTTTTCACTGAGTCCCCATTGTTCATCCTAAGGAGGTACAACTTATTTTGAAGGAAACATTTATTTACCAGGGACTTAGACTGATACAAAGCCCCTAACTTATCCCATAACGCCTTGGTTGTAGCTTCTGCTGAGACATTAAGTAACACTTAATCTAAAACACACAACCAGATTGTGCTCTTTTCCTTCCAATCTAACTTCATCCAATCTTTTATTGACATACTTGTAGGTGTAGTACCCATATTCACAACGAACCACTAATCTTTGTCTATCAAAATATCCTATAATACCCCAAGGTCGAGTCCCTAATTTTTAATCATGAATTGTAAACATGTTCCATAGGCTGGTGAGCCAAGTAATGATAAGCTAGGAGGCTTATGTGATAGTTGAGCCAAAGAGCCTAGGATGATAAGGATAAGAGCATGTTTTGTATATGTAAATATTCAAATAATTAATATAAAAGCATCACAACATGTAGATCAACCACGATGAAAGTGTATGGGGGACTAGGCTCCACTAGGCTGGGTAAGGGAGGGGGCTGAGAGGCTGGAAAAAGGGGCTAAGATTAAGAGCTTAAATCTCAGAGAATAATACATATTATTATTCTAAATGTTGTGAGGAGGATATGAATTTATCCTAAGTTCCTTTGGGGAAGGGGAACGACTTCCAAATGGAGAGGAACGCGCTTCATGAGCGCCATGTGTCATCTCAGGCACATGCAAATATATGTGGGGATTTTGACTATTTTTGGGATCCTTTTTCCATTCCTTCCACTCACGCACACAGCCAACAAGCAAGCAGTAAAAACATGGAATGCCATTGTTGAACCCTTGACCATCCTGAACCTCTGCAACGAGCCCGAACTGATATCTTTGTTGAACCTGTACCCTGTGGGTTGCCTGTGTTTCATTCTGCCATTATCGTGCCCCATATCCAGTTTCTTTTGTTTCCATCACCCTTTTCCGTGTATTGAGGAGTTGGATTGAAGAAGTGGGTTGTCAGGCCCGTGGATTGAGGAAGCAGGTTGTCAGGCTTGTGAGAAACTCTCTTTAGGTGAGAGAGTTTGTTGAGGAAGTGAGTTCTCATAGAGGGAGTCCAGTAGCAGCTACAAAGCTCTGAGAATTCCTATTCGGCCTGATGCTGAAGCCATGGATGGGAGGTGGAGAAGCCGATGGACTGTGTGACAGTGAAGGTGTATACTCCTGGGGTTGGACATGCATGTGGGGAATGACAGTCTGTGAGCGATGGGCATAAGTGGCTCCTTGGAGGAAATCCTTCCTGTAGACTGGTGCAACTTCATGTTCTCCTTTCCTAGCCTAGGAATCCCTTGCCCGGTGGAGTTTAGTCCCAGCTCAGGGGTGACCCACTGCTAAGAGCGATGAGCAACTCCCTCTAAGGTCGGGAGGTTCGTGGAAGGTCTGCACACAGTTAATGCACTACAATTAAGAGATAAGTATCATTTCTATGATTAATCATTAATGATGTATTTTAGTGCATGTCATTGATTCTTATAATAATATCATGTTTTTTTCTCCATGTGTGCTTTCATGTTATCTCTGTTGATTTCTGTTAAGTTTATATGTGATTTATTCCGCAAAGAACTCTGTCTACCATAGTCCAGCAGGTATATGTCTGGGCATGGACAATTTTAATTATCTATAACAGAGCTTGAGACCATGTGTGTCTGAGGTAGCATGGTTTGGCCTGTGGGTGGCCGGGGAACGTTACAATCTGGTATCAGAGCATAGATATTTTCAAGTAGCATGATTGCCCTGGGTGGTTGGGGGTGTTACAACCGATTTTCAGAATAGTTTGGTTTTGAGTTAGTGGTATTTTCCCCGGAAAGGGTGGCCGGGGGACGTTACAATATGGTACCAGAGCCCATGGTTTCAACACTTAGCCTGGGTGAGCTGAATAAGTGGTTATTGAAGCAAAGGTTTGAGAGTGAACTATTGTCGAAATATACAAAATTCATTCTCATAGCATTCAAGATTCCAGGAGGGCATCGAGGGAACACATTAGTTGTGTTCTGAAGCTCATAAGTTATAGCAGTCGAAGAAATTCAGCAAGGAAGAAAACCACAGTAATCGTGGTTGATAACCACAAGAAGGAATTTGGGCCGCAGGATTTGCACAGGGAAAGGTGGACCTTTCCCATCCCTTAGATATGGAGAAGGTGCATGAAAATTAACCTCTAACTCCTTCGAACTTCGACGAAAATTATGCGTTGTTAAGCAAAAAGGGCCAAAGCCCAAAGTTTCGAAGTTTTGAAGTACTTTTCAGCTGTAGATCATCTAGGAGAAGGAGGGTCATGGATTCTCCCCCAAGTAGATCGACTAGTTCGGGAGTTCGACGTTTGGGAGAAACAAAGTGCGTTGATGTGAAATCTCCCGAAGCTCAAAGTCCCAAAGTGACGTGGCCTGCCGACGTCACCTGAGATGATGTGGGCACGCAGGATGCATGCCACATGTCAGTGAGTTATGAAACTTTCGAAGATTGATTATGATAGTTAGAAAGTGACACATGTCACCCGCCTGATTGGGCCATGTGTCTGCTTCTAGTGTTCCGCCATGTGGCACTCCTCTTGAAGCATGGTTAGTGGGGCCCCCAATGGTTACATAAAGTAGTTAAAACCTTGGTGAATAATTTAATTAGATTGGGCCCATAATAACTTGGTCGTAGTGGAAGCGTGGCACCAGATTGTGAAGTCCGGAGACTTGGCACTCCGAAGGGTTCAAGGTATAAGCACTTGAGGTCAAGGACTCTTGAAGGCCTGAAGGTCGTAGTACATCTCAACCGTTGGTCACAAAGGACACGTGGCATCAGATCTTAAGGTCCAAAGACATGGTACTCCATAGGAATGGTGTCGCGGTTTGCGTTGAGTCAAGAACTCCCGAAGGCCGAAGTTAATCTCAACCATTGATCGAGAGAGGGTACGTGGCAATATATGCAGTAGTCTGGGGACTAGGCACTCCAGAAGGATTGATATTATGGATAGTTCGAAACTTCTGAAGCCTGAAGTTCCGTAATAAATCTCAGTCGTTGGATGTTGGGAAGCCATGGACCGTAGATCCACCCCATTTCGCATGTTCGCTAATTCGACATTTGGGAGAATCATAAGGTGATGAAGTAAAAACCTCTGAAGCCCGAAGTGTCGGAGCTACAAAGTACTGAAGCAAGGGTATGACGTGGCATGATGACATCACCAGAGGTGATGTGGACCTTCCCTAGACATGCCACGTATTAGTCATATTTGTATTTTTTTCAACCTTGTTGGACCAATTAGCAGTCTGACACGTAGGGGCCATGATTATATGATGACAATAGTATTACGTGGGCCTTGGAAAGTTAAAAAAGGGTTCAGGAGTTTAGCGTTCGGAAGAAATGAGAGAAGAAGGTGTGAAATTATTCAAAGCCAKAAGTTCTGAAGCGTCGAAGTTTCAGATAAGTGCCTATCAGCTTAGCGCTTGGTCACAGCCTGTGGCCACATGAATTTGGGGATCGAAGAAAAGGGGCTAGCGCCCAGAATTTTCTTTTAAGAACATGAAAAGGCTTAGAGAAGGAGCCTGTGAGGTCCCTGATTGAACAAAACTGCATCAAAAGAAGTAAGGAAAAGGACGTAAAGCTGAAGAGAKGATCTAGCATGGATCCAAGAGCCAATTCGGCTCAGAGAATTAAGAACAATTGAACATAGATCACCTTTTAGGAAGCGCCATTGCTCAAATAGTCATAACTTCCTGCTCAAAACTCGGAATTGAGCAACGAAGCAGTTGTTGGAAAGGTCTGGAACATTAGAGGACAAWTTTTCACCCAAAAATTGTCTATGTATAGTAAAATTTCTCATAAAATCGGGAGAAGGAATTATGATCATTTATAAACCAGAATTGTACAYGTTTGCATGGTTTTGTTCAGACAGTTAGCCTGACAAGAGTTATGTTGGATGCACACTTTTACAAAGTTTCGAGCTGCCAAAATAGAACAAAATCTTCCTTGAGTGCAAAGAGATGGAGGATGCACAAGAGGCTTACAGTCAGGAGGATGATTTCAGAGGAGTGAATGTCCATCTGGGAATTTAAGGAACAAATTCCAATGGACATGGAGAAGGAAAGGATGAAGAGATCAATCTAGTAGAGACCATAAAAAAATTGCAGGCAGATGTCCAGAGCCACAAAACTAATAATGAAAGGCTTATGAAGGCCAAAGAGTAGCAAGAAGACTTCAACACGAAGTTAATGAAAATCCCGGACAAAATTGAGAAGAATTTAGACAAGGAGAGTGGCTCCAGCAAGTCAGGAAGCCACAAGTCCCCTACTGAGAAAATAAGATCAAGGAGTGTCAACATGCACCACCATCACTCCCAAAATCATTCCCATAGGAGATCACATAGTATCTCAAGTCCATCCCCTGTCAGAAAGTATAGGAGGTCTGGGGTGGATGAGTTGAAAGGAGAAATGAACAAGATCAAACCTTCTACTTTTGATGGAGAGCACAAGAAGGATGAAGATGTTGAGACATGGTTGTTGGGCATGAGGAAATATTTCCAACTGCATAATTATTCCTCTCATGTAGAAGGAAGAATTTCCATCTATCAACTAAAAGAAAAAGCATCCATGTGGTGGGACCAACTTGTGCAGGTGCAACACATTAAGGAGAAAAATGTGACGTGGAAAGAATTCAAGAAGTATTTTGAGAAGAAATACTTGACCAAGAGATGTTATGACAAAAAAGATGAAAGAGTTATTTGAACTCAAGCCAGGCAGCATGACCATTGATGAGTATGAAAGGAGATTCCTGGAACTACTGAAGTATGTCTCCTTCATCAAAGATGAGACAGTTAAGATCCAGAGATACCTGAGTGGACTACCATCCTGCATCAGTGACAAGATCCAATATGATAATCCTAAAACTTTGGAAGAAACTATAAGATGAAATAAGTGCTTGTATGATCAACAAAAAGGAAATCCTACCTTCCAGAAGGTATGGGAGGACAAGAAGAAGTTTAATAGAGATATGAGGAAGAAGGGGAGCAAGCCTCCATTCTTCATAAATAATCCTCAGGGACAACCAACTTTTAGAGAGCCCAAGATGGTTGAGGCAGGTGGGCAAAGGCCAAGGCAACCACCGATGCAATTTTGGGGTTGTAAAAGAGACCATAAGTATAGGGATTGTCCTCACAAAGTTGACAAAGTGAGAGTTGTCCACAATGTCCAACAAGCAGAAATAGTAGAGGACATGGGCATAAGTGTGCCAAGGATCTATGCAACCCTGGACAACAAGCAAGCAGAGTTTCAACCACACACGATTGAAGTTGAAGGTATGATCAATAACCATGCCTTTACTGTGTTGATAGATTCAGGGGCTAGTCATAGCTATGTAGATCCTAAGGTAGTGGAAATATTGCAATTTCCAAGATGCAATCATGAGAAATATTGGCTAGTGCAGCTGACTATAGGAGCCAAGAGAAAGGTTGTTGAGTTGGTTAAGTTATGTCCATTGGGCATGAATGGGTTGAATACCAAGGAAAATATGAACACCTTGCCTTTGGTTTCATATGACTGTCTAATTGGTATGGATTGGTTGGACCAACACCATGCCATATTAGATTGTCATAATAAGGCATTCACTTTCCTAGATGAGGAAGAAAACTCAAGAGTAGTCCAAGGAATTCCTAGGGCAGTTACTGTCCGAGAAATATCAGCAATGCAGCTGAAGAAGTGTTATAGGAAGGGATGCCAATTATTTGCAGCTCATATGGATGAAGCATCTAAAGATAAGGTGCCAAATATAGAAGATCATGCAATCCTGAAATATTTTCAAGATGTGTTCAAGGAGATACCATGACTATCCCCAAAGAGAGATATTGATTTCTCTATAAATTTGATACATGGAGCAGCTCCAGTGTCAAAGACTCCCTATAGAATAAGTACTCCAGAGCTGAAGGAGTTGCAAATGTAGTTTGAAGAGCTATTGAAGAAGGGGTACATAAGTCCAAGTGTGTCACTTTGTGGTGCCCTAGTGTTATTTGTGAAGAAGAAATATGGAACCTTGAGATTGTGTATTGATTTCAGGCAGTTAAATAAAGTAATTGTGGAGAACAAGTATGCTTTGCCAAGGATTGATGATCTCTTTGATCAGTTGAAGGATGCAATGATATTTTCAAATATTGATCTCAGGTCAGGATACCATCAAGTAAAGATTAAAAATGAAGACATCAGCAAGACTTCCTTCGGAACAAGGTATGGTCACTATGAGTTTACAGTGGTGCCATTTGGGTTATCAAATGCACCAGTTGTTTTCATGTGTTTGATGAATGGTGTTTTCCGAGAGTACTTAGACAAGTTTTTCATTGTCTTTTTGGATGAAATCCTTGTATATTCCAAGACAGAAGAAGAACATGAGCATCACTTGAGGATGGTGTTGCAAGTGTTAAGAGAACACCAATTGTATGCCAAATTGAGAAAGTGCTCATTTTATCAGAACCAAATTTAGTATTTGGGGCATATCATATCTAAAGAAGGGATAACAGTGGATATGCTCTGATTATGAGAATGGTAGATCCTAATGAGGACTTCATGGTTTGCACAGATGCATGCAAAGAGGGACTTGGTGGAGTCCTCAATCAAAATGGTTTGGTAGTATGTTTTGAATCCAGAAAGTTGAAAGAGCATGAAAGGCTCTATGCCACTCATGATTTGGAGTTGGAAACCATAGTACATGCCTTAAAGAAGTGGAGGCACTACCTCATGGGAAATAAATTTGGACTGAGGATATACCATAATGGTGTGACGTATTAGTTTGATCAACCAACTTTAAATTCCAGGCAAAGCAGATGGTTGGAATTCCTTAGTGAGTATGACTTTGATATCAAGCACATCAAAGGAAGGGAGAACAAAGTGGATGATGAAATCAACAGGAGAGTCCATGAGTTACATGCTACAACCATTAACATGTACCAAACAGATCTTAAAGGTAGAATTTCTGAAGCTGCAAAAGCATACTTGCAGTACGTGGAGATGGTAACAAAATTGCAACAAGGTAAAATGCAGTAGATAGTTGAAGATTACAAATTGGGAGATGATGGAATGATCATGTACATGAACATAATTTTTATACCCAATTCTCTGGAACTGAAGGGTATGATCTTGAAGGAGATGCATAATGTGCCTTATGTTGGACACCCAGGATATTAGAAAACAATGGCAGCAATCACGAGCCAATACTA
>JASDQU011509093.1:3040-22564 GCA_032191745.1 Picea mariana
TTTCTTGCTCATGTATGGTGATAGTGTTGCATGTATTTGTCATGAATGTGGTGAACATTGGTTAAGTCTAATAATGGATCATAACAATCTAAATTGTTATTATTTGCCTTGTGTTAGGGATTGAGTGTAACCTAATATGAAACAAATAAATGGAATTGTAGATAATCAAAGAGGAATAAATTTCAAAGATAACAGGTGGTGTCTAAAGACACTGTTACAACACTTAAGCACATAATATCGTGATCATAACTTCACAATGCACGGTGAACATGTTGTACACTTGTACCACACACAAATAATGACCCAGAGGGTCTGTTATCTATAGATTCAATATATATTCAACTTCCTTGGAATCATGAAGACCTTGTCCACATATAACTATTGGTGGTAAGAGTGTCAAATCTGCATCGTTTAGTCGGCTCGACAAGGATGCTCGACCCAACCGTCCATGCATCCAACTTGTAGTTGTTTTCTTGGCTAGTTGATCCACCAACTGAATGTGTTCGACTACTGGTCAAATGTGTGGCTGATAGGCTTGTCGACTACTTGACCAACTTGTGTAGATATTCAATTGATTGCTCGACCGACTGTTTCCAGATGTTGGTCGACCGCCTGACTGATTGATTCCAAGAGAAGTGTGATTAACCATCATAATATGAGGTTCCAACACCCCCATCAACAACTTCTCTAGAGATTCATGAGGTGAAATTAAGTGAGTGGTACACCCCCTAATAATTCCAACTTCTTGAAGCCCAAGCATCATATGGAGCTTGATGAACTTAGCTTCAAATAATGGCTTAGTAAAGATATCATCTACCTGATCATTTTTTCTGCAATAGACAAGAGAGGCAACGTTCTCATGATCCATATGTCTCAAATAGTGAGCATGGAGCTCAACATGTTTCATCTAATTGTGGGAAACATGATTGTCACAATAAAGTGTATTCGAGGTATGTACAAGAAATCCAAGTTCACCCATAAATCGACAAATCCATACTTCCTCCATACCTACATGAACGATGCCACGATATTGTGCTTTTGTAGTCAACAAGGAGATTGCCTTCTATTTCTTGCATGACCAAACCAACGGTTTGTTATTGAAATGAAACACATAGCCAAAAGTGGAATTTTGATCATCATTGTCACCTTCCCAGTCGGAGTTGGTGAATCCGACCAACGAATCTGAACATCAACAATAATTGATACCAAGATGAGTGGTACCCTTGAGATAGAAAAAAATGCTTTTGACTGCTTTCCAATGTCTTTCTCTAGGATCCTACATAAAATGAGAAACCACACTAACAACAAAAAAAATGTTAGGTCGATTGTGAGTAAGATAAATGAGAGAGTAGCATTGGATTTGGGAGTTTGAAAGTTTTTTCTCAGCTTAACTCCAAATTGAAAAGGAGTAGCACATGGCTTACAATCGACCATCTTAAAAAGTGTCAAAAGGTCCAGTACACATTTAGATTGAGAAATGAAAAAACCATTAGAGAATGATAATACTTGAAGACCCAACAAATAATGCAAAATACCAAGAAATGCCATGTCAAAGGAGTCAACAAGTTGTTTCTTCGATCTAATAATGAGATCAATGTTATTGCCAGTTATGACAAGGCCATGATCTTATACAATAACAATCAAAGAATTTCCATGAGTATGGAGTACATATAACCTATGATTAGATTCATAATGTTTGAAATGAAGTCGAAGAAATAAATTATCGATCTTAACATACCAAGCTCTAGGAGCTTGCTTCAAACCATAAAGAGACTTTTGAAGTCAACAAACCAGATTAGAATCTGCCACAAAACCAAGAGGTTGTTCCATGAAAATTTATTCAGATAGTTCGCCATTAAGAAAAGCACTCTTTACATCCATGTGATGGATCTTTCATCGAAATTGAGCAACAAGAGAAAGAATCAGTCGAACAGAGTTCATCTTTGCAACAAGGGCAAAGGTCTAGGTGTAGTTGATGCCTTTTTGTTGAGAAAATTATTTCACAACCAAGTGAGCTTTATGATGCTCAAAAACACCTTCAGAGGTAAATTTGGTCTTGTAGGCCCATCGACACTTCACAACATTATTTCCTTGAGGTCAAGGAACTAAATCCCAAGTGTGATTATTCACTAGAGAATCCATATCTGTTTGCATAGCTTGCTCCCATTCAGGTTGTCCTTGTGCATCTGAGTAGTTAACAAGATCATAGGTTTCAAGCACACGATTCATCAAAGCAACACTGGCATGTTGTTTTTTATTGTGAGTTTTTCGGCTTGAATAAATATCATCGACATCAGAACCAATAGCTTCAATGGTATTAGTAGCCCATCTGGGTAGACAAGAAAGAGGTGAAATGTCGTTCAATATATAAGGTCGATTAGAAGTTAGAATATTTTTAGTCGATGGAGATGGCGGAATACTCAAAACATAAATTGACTGACCAATCGACTCAAAGGTTGAAGGTTTAGTTGAAACAAGAACAAAGGTCGAATTTCCAGTGGAAGGACTAAAATATTGAACAAGAGATCTAGAGTTGGAAACAACATCAAGGTGACCATCTTGTAACAATCGATATGAGGGATTCAACAACTTGATACCAGAAGACTTCTCGGCAAACCATACACTTCTTCTCATATGATCCGTCATTTGACGGGTTTAATTAGTTGAGAGGCTTTAGACTCTTTAGAATAGTCCATCATGATGCAAGCATGATTCTTTGCATTCGATTTATTTATGCAATCATCAAAAATATGAGATGTGGAAACACATCGAAACAAATAGAGGTAGTTGACTGAGGGTTTCCTTCCACACCATCGTTCGAATGGAGTCACAAAAGGAACAAATCAATTTGAGATGCGATTGAGCAGATGGTTTGCACAATAGACAACTTCAACCAAGAAGCGAGGACAAAAATATTTGTCTTGCAAAATACATCTAGCCATTTTGACTCATGTCTGATTCTTGCATTTTGCAATGCCATTCTGCTAAGGACTATGAGGGATCGACCATTTCCAGTTAATACCATATCGAAGCACATATTATTCAAAAGGTTGATTCACATACTCACCACAATTGTCTAATCTCAAGCACTTGATGGGTCGACCACATTTCTTTTCAAAGACAAGATTCTTGTTTTTTAGAAGAATAAACCTAAGTGAAATGAGAGAGATCATCAATGAAAGTCAAGATATACCTTACACCTACTAAGGAAGGTAGATTGATACAACAAAGATCATTGTGAACCAGCTCGAGGAGGTTCTGTTCTCACTATGCTTTGCTAGAGTCAAAGGGTGTTTGGTGATGCTCTCCAAGCACACATCCTTTACGAACTCTATCTATGGGGAAAACTTTAGGTAAACAAACAACCATATTTTGAGTTGCCATTGACCACAAAATTCAAAAATTTAGGTGTATGAATCGTTCATGCCATGTTTGACTTCTTTTATCGGTGTGAGTAGCAAGAGTATCTGATTCAGAGTCGGGTTGAGTCATGTCCCTAAACTTATACAAATTGTCCTTTGGGTCAAGAAACCCTCCAGCGACAATCGACCAAGCTTTCTTCAAATCTCGAACAAAGAACTGATCTAGAAAAAAATCCACAATCTTACATGTTTGTGTTAATTGAGAAACCAAAAATAGATTTGCACTAAGATTCAATACATGATAGACATCGAAAATTATCCCATGTTGAAAGGAAACATCACCCTCACCAACAATATCGAGAGCAAAGTCATAAACAACACAATTCTTTCTATCCATAACTTTATCTAAGGACGTGAACAAGGAAGTGTCCTTATTCATATGAGGAGGGCACCCCGAGTCAACTACCCATTCATTTTTCCCAGAATGAGATAACAAGGCTTGAGAAGTTCTGACTTGTAAGGGGAAATTATCAACAGGTCGATGAACAGCCGATGCATCTCCTTCAAGGTGCTTGACCTTCTCCTCTAGGTTGTCTCTCTTCTTGTAGCAAACCTTCTCCACATGTCCAGTGTTTCCACAGTACTGACATGTCTTATTCTTTCGACTCTGACGGGGTGCATCTGTCTTCCCTTTTGGTTTATGGATGAGACATATAGGTCTTTGTATAGGGGTATCAAACTTTCCTCTTTCCTTGTGATCTAACTTTCCCTTTCCCTTAAGTAAGTGGGCTTGATGTTTACCACCAATATTGCCTTCATCAAGTAAATATTGATCATCAATGATCAATAAGCCACAAAAATATTCAAAGGTGTACTCCTTACCATCTTCTTTGTGTGCCTACTAGTTGGTGTGGAAAGTCAAAATGAACACGTCGAATGGTGTTCTCAAATTCATCAGGACCATCTTGATGAGTTGTCCATATTTCTTTTGATAATTATTTCCATATTCACCCAATTTCAACTGCAGTTCTTTCACACATGCCAAATAGTCTTCTATTATGTCGAAAGAATGAGGATCAAGAGAGATCAACCCTTTCTCTAATTGCACAACATCGCTTTGATCGAGCTTGTCGAATAAATAATTCTACTTCTTCTAGATTTGATGAGGGTAGTTGATTCCACTAATGTGAAATCAAATCTCCCACGAGATATAGGTCACGGTGACCCCACAACCTCATCTTTCTTCCATCAAAAATGAATATTTCTTGATCAACTGTTGGATCCGGAATTATAGTCTTCGTATATTGCCACAGTCCTTTACTCTTCAATAGGATTTCCATGTTTGTTGCCCATATAGCATAACTTGATACATTCAAAACTAAAGGATCAATATTTGAAGCCATCTTTTATATCTAGATAGATCTGATTTGTTTCCACAAGTTATAGTCAGCAAATCATCGACTCGGATTCAACCACACAACATACCTGACTTAACAATATTTGTGAACAACAAGCAAGGTCACAACCGGTCACTCTAATACCATGTTGGGTATTGAGTGGAACCTGATACGAAACAAATAAACATAGTTGTAGGTAATCAAAGAGGAATTCGTTTCAAAGACAACAAATGGTGTCTAAAGACATTGTTACAACACTTAAGCATATAACATTATGATAAGAACATCATAATGCATGGGGAACATCTTGTACACTTGTACCACACACAAATAATGACCCATAGGGTTTTCTATTTATAGCTTCAAGATCTAACCAACTTCCTTGGAATCAGGAAGATATTGTCCATATATAACCGTTAGTGGTTAGAGTTGACTCTGTCAAATCCATGTTGTCTAGATGGATCAACAAGGATGATAGACCTGACCGTCCATACATCCAACTCAAAGTCATTTAGTCGACTAGTCGATCCACCAACCGAATTTCTTAGACTACTGGTCGATTGTTCGACCGATATGTTTGGTGAGGTCATCCCGTGGTCGTCATGCGGTCGATAGCAAATCCCTAGCCACAGACATAGCCACCCACATCACCTCAAACCCCTAAAGATTTGTTATCAATCAACCTTTGTTCTCACGCGGTTGGGGCTAATCACTATCCCGTTGATCGAAGTTTTTTTCGAGCTAGAGGAGGGTGGGATGGCGGAAGATGAAGAGTTACTGGGCTATAATTGGGACCCATTAGAGGATTTGTCACCTTGGTGGATGCCAATTGGCTGTATCCATAGAGACGTGTCAGAATATCGGGTAGGGAGGTCGGATCCCAAGGATGCAGACGGTTACGAATCGATTGTTACCAATTTTGGTTCAAAACTTGACCTTCTTGCTACCCACCTAGGGTATTTCTCACCCTCTGAGTTTTCTCAACCCCCTTCTGGTCATGAGGTTGGTTCCCTGACATAGATCTACTGTACAACTACCCCGTCCAACTTTCCTACTAGCGATGAAGACCCCTTTTCAGTCGTCGGGGCTTTGTAGCTGCGGAGGGATTGATTCTCTCTCTCGAAGGGCTTCCTCCCTTAAACACACTTTTCCTAACGACTCCTAATCCATTGGAAGTTCAATAAGAATGGTTTTTTAACAAGGTCTTCTTGGCGTCAGTCCAATCCCCCATCGAAACTACAACAACCATTGTTACGGTAAGTGGACCTGTAGGTTTTCTCTCCAGGGAGTCATTCACAAGCATCTTGACTTTCTATTTGGCAAACCCTCCTTCCACAGACGGGTCACGTCAAGGCATAGAGAAACGATCTCCTGCCTCACAAGGGCTTCAGATTCATAAACAATTATTTGAGGAGGAAGGTAGGCCACATAGCGTGAAATCACTTTCCCAACAACCCACTAAGCGACACAAACGCCCTTGTCTCAAAGTCTTTGAGAAACCTCTTACACTGGCACTGGGGGACAAGATTTTGCTTCCTCAGGTGACAGATATGGCGGAAAAAACCCTAGTCGGGCTAGTGAATGGTCGAGCTCTAAGTCTCAATTCTCTCTTGGCTTGGTTTTCGAACTCCGTGTCCACGACCTTTCCCCAGCTCCCGATGTTGAATATTTTAGCAAAGGGTTGGTTCATGTTCATATTTTGTAGGGTAGAGGATGCAACACAGGTCCTTAAAACCCCATGGTGTATTGACTCCTCTCCTTTTCTCCTCAAATTATGGGCCCTTTCTTTGATGCTAGCCATGAAAGAATTGACGAGATGTTGATGTGGGTTCGCTTTCCCGGTCTGCCACTAGAGATTTGGACTGATAAATTATTTTGGTGCCTAGGGGGAGCAATCGACACTTTCATGGATGCAGATTTGTCTTTCCTTACCTCGGGAAAAATGTCGGTGGCATGCATCCTGGATTCCTTGAACGTGTGGAAGGGACTGGAAATAGAGCTGAACCTATTGTGGCAAGGCCGTTATTTCTCCCAAAGTTTAGACTACAAAGGCATTTTTTTCCGGTGTCGCAGGTGCCATTATGTAGGACACATTGTGGTTGACTGTCTTTTACCCATGAGCAGGAAGCAGAAGGACCAAAGGTCGAGATATCAAAGGAAGTGAAGGCCCCCCTCCATGAAAGATCCTTGTGCCTCCACTCTCCCGATTCAAGAGATGGATGCCCAGGGGTGGAATGAACCATGAGGCCAAGGGTCTTGGTTTGGTTCTGAGCCTTCGATGGAGGTCTTTATTTATTTTCTGGTCGAGGGTCCGAGCTTAGCAAGGGGAGTGTTGGTCTTAAGGTCTGCACCTCACTACTAAAGGGCAGAGCTAGGCCACCTCAAGTTTTGGAATGGTTTGGTTTTAATGAATTAGGTTTGTTGGTCAGCTGATAGGTAGGTTTTCAAGGGTGGAAACTTGGTTGGACTGTTCAAACAATATCATTGTAGGTTCCCCTTAGATGGTGGCATGCATTTTGATGAACATGTAAGGATATAAAGAATAAAACAAATGAAATACAAGCAAGCATACAATGTTACTTACTGTATGAAATTTAAGACTTGAAATAATATTCTAGATCTAAAACATGTATCTTGACACAAATCATCCAAACAAGGTTGTAATACAATAACTATCCACTGCAAACAATAGTTGAAACCAGGTTTCATAACAATAAACAATTTATTGAAATATTAACTGAAAGGAAAGAAAACTACACATTGTATATATTTCCAACTTGCATCTAGATAAGATTAAGAACACATAAAGGTTTGAGAAGGAAAACACAAACTGTCATTAAGACTTATATGCATCAGGTAGGAAACTTTACAGTCTTATGCTTCAGGTCCAGCCGAAATTTTGATGCTTAGTCTCCCAAAAATTGAACCATATTACATTCCAATTTTTTTATTTATTTATCTCTGCCCCAAGAGGGTTTCGACCATCTATCTAGGATCTAAAACAAAATTTCAACTTCACATTACAAATAGACTCTCTAAATAACTTGATTGTCACTCCTTCATTACAACTTGAAAACATCCCTTTTACCTGAGTGTATTTAATTGGAAGTATCAGTCTTGACTTCACTTTAACTCAATATTAACAAAAAAATATGGTTCATATCAAAAGAAAATGACCACTTATTACACTTGGCAACAATGTCTTGAACTAAAACAACAAAACTTCTATAAGTGCAACTATAACTACTCTTGATAACTAAAGTAAAAAATCTCTTAACAAAAACCTTCGACAGTTGTAGCTAGTAGGTGACTGCATGGATGCCCATGTACACTCCAACTGGAGGCCAAACTTGAATAATGGTGGATCAACTAGCATAGGTCCTGAATCATTTCTCCTTTGACAACAATAGACCTTTTAGATTATCTCTTTCAAGAACAAGAGTTTTTTATAATGCTTCTTTTGCAGCTTCTGGTACTTCTTTTGTGGCTTAGTATGCTGCATTTCCAGATCTTGCTTCTGCTGTTGTAAACTCCGAATTTGTTGCTTCAACATTTGTACCTGGTGGTTGTCATCTATACCTATGTCATCTTCGACCTTTGGTTTGATAAAGACCTACACCTTATTTCTATCCTTTATCCCATGTTCTTCCTCTATGGTAGATTTGTTGAGGTCAATGTACAACTTAGTTTTTCTTGACCTCATCTCATATCTGGGTGCTACCTCAGAATTTTTGTCACGTGTATCCCTCACAGGTTCCTGCATATTCAATATTTTTTCGTTAATCTCTGGTTTGGTGTCATGTGAAACTTGCTCAGGAACTAGCTCCATATCTGGGGTTATGCCATCAAAGTCCTGCTCAGGATTTGGGCCAAGGTCCATTGCATTTTGTTCTAAATCCAAGTCTACAGGGTATTCTATCTTCATAGTTGCATACTTTATCCCTGAAGTTTCCCCTTTATTGTGTTTCTGATTTGCTTTATCCCCAATCATCTTTTTCAATGTGTGGACAACCATCTCCTCCACATTGGCAAATGCAGATATTTCCTCTTCAGTGTCCTCATCCTCAATTACTATAGGTTGATGGTATTTCAAAGATGGATTAAGCAATGCTTTAGAATTTAGCCTTAATTGATAGGTGATCCTGGTTTTTTTGTTAGGTTTACTGGGAATTTCAAGGTCCTTGCTCCCTTTCCTTTTTCTACTATGTTTGGCTTCAGGGGATTCCTTCATCAAGGTTTCTACATGCACAAATTCTGCAGCAAAAATATCGGGACTATGTTCTTTAGTTTTATTTTGCCTCCTTGTTTTTGTCCTGGCAGTTTTGTCTTGATGCATGGTGGTGGTCACAAGCTCATCTTCAGAATGCTTAGGTGACAATGGACCTGGTGGGGTGACCTGTTCTTCTTGTTGTTTGATACAAACCTTGCTACCCTCCTTCTCTCTTTACTTTGTTGTAGATGATCTTAGCTACCTTCGAGGGGTTTCTTCCTTTGTTGGAGTAATTGATTTGTCCATTTTATATTGGGTAACCCCCTTTTTGGGTGCAACTTTCTTATTTCTAGTTTGTTGGGTAGGTTTTGAAAAGCACCTAGGTTAAGGGGAAACCCTTATTTCTGGGTTATCCTTGTCCCTTTTCTCTTCAGACTATCAATCAACTTCTTGTTACTCTTCCTGTAACCCTACAGACTGTAAAAAATATTTCCAGGGCATCTCTATTTCATCCAAAGCAAAGAGGACCCAGATATTTATAAAACCCTGGAGATATAAACTTTTGTGAGTAGATTCAGGGTGGATTTGCACCCTTCTAGACATTTTCGTTAAACTTTTGAGAAAATAAAAAGGGAGGTTTGATTATTTATCACCACTTAAGTGCATAAGGAAACACAGGTGATAACAGTACACAGTTGAGAAACGTCCTTCACGTGTAATATACCTTTGGACTGCGGTGAGGATGCCCCACCATTCATATTTAATCCACATAATCGAAATACCCTAATTCCAGTCAGGGTTTTGGTGTTCTGACACCATGAATTCATTGCAGAGCTCTGTTGGCGATTTTCACTTTTTGAACCATCTCTCCCCACTGATTGGTAGAGTGCAGGCCGCCCCAATATAATGATTAGTGATATGAATTGTGGTATTCCCAAGCTAGGTCTAAAACCCATTGAAATTGTGTGCAAAGAGTAGGGCCACTCCAGTGTGGTGCCCTTCGAAAGCACAAATGAAATCAAACCATTATGCCCTGATGAAAACATCTCTAATTTCTGGAACGACTTCGAACAATTCGTGCCCCTGTGGCTCTGTTCTATTCAATTGCTAGTGATCTCAGGGAGAAACCATCTCGTTCTAACTGCCTCTGCTGAAAATGTTGGGCCGAATGTATGTGTTAATTAGATTTACTCTACCACCTGCAACGATAATTACCCATGATCCCGCGATGATAACAATTGAAGGCGCAAACCTGCATGACTTTAGCATGAATTTTGAAATGATGGTCAAACTGGTGATAACCCACATGAACTCGAGTTCTCAGGGACATGAACACACATGCGAAGTGCCAACATAGCTTAATTTAATTTTTTCTAAATTTCTGAACGTTAAAACCAACAAAACAACACGTTTTCTGTTGTTTGCAAGAATAAGCATATTCTAGAAATCAGTGTATTTTTTCATCTAAGGCCTAGGTTAACTTGCTAGCAACCCACTAGTGAAAAAATCATGGTGACGTGTGTTATTCAATTCAAACCAAAACATGTACTAACCTTCCAAAGAGCAAGAAAATGATGAAAAACGAAAGGAAGATGAGAACAAATCAAAATGACTCAACACACCATTGAAAAGAAACTAAGCAATAATTAGGTTGATATATGGATGGTTTGAAGGATAAAACGAGAGAAGAGGTGTAGACCTAGCATTTAACAAGGAGTTCCAGAGTCGGCAGGATCGTCTGTAACTATTCTATATTGAGGTATTCTGGCCGATCTGGGTATGCCTCCCTGTTCCCATCTCTTCTTAAATTTCCTTTCTCAATTGTTTTCGTTTTTGGGTCAGCTTGACATAGGGGTTTTGAAAAATATTTCCGTTACTCCCTCCCTAAATTCCATCGCCTCACTCCCTACGAACTTTGCCTTTTACCTAGGGATTCGACCCTGGCTACCCCTACCCAATGTTCCCCCAGTAATAACCGAAAACTACTTTCTTCTAATGATTCCGAGAAGGAATTGGTGGCCTACCAACTAAGGAGTTGAGCTATCCCTTCTCTGGGTGGAATAAGTAAAAATCTAGATGGGTTGGGCGTAACCCTCCTTTGACAACGACGGGGAAGGGGTGGGGCAGGCATTCTCTTTACAAGGCATAGTCACGGGCAACCAAGGATATGGATGTCGATAGACAAATCTCTATTGTTGGGGCACTTAGAGGATCACACACCCCATAAGGGGTTCCAAAATGAAACTACTCTCCTTCAACTGTAGGGGTCTAGTGAGCCCCCCAAAAAGACTCTCTCTCCAAAGGTCGATGGAGCCAAGTCATCCAGACATTATACTACTACAAGAGACATTGGGATAAGCCTCAACAATCACTTTACTTCTTAGAAATCTCTTCAAAACCTGGAACTTCATAGGATGATAAGCATGAGGGTGTTCGAGGGGTCTGGCAGTAGGGCGGAACACCAGGACTATCAAGTCAGAAAACTCCTAGGGTTTTGAGTCAGGGCTTGGATTCCATCTTTTTGATGAGGCCTTAGGTCAGAGGTTCACTGTTCTGAATGTCTATGAGCCTACACAGGACTGTTTACCTTTCTGGGATGCCTTCTTTCAAAAATCCTTCCTTATGTCTAAAGACCTCATTGTAGGGGGGGATTTAAGTTTCTCCATTGGTTTGGCAAAATCTTTGGGGCATAGATATTAGGCATATTTTCTCTCTGCATATTTCCTTCACAAATTCACTGCAAAGGGACTCATTGACATAGCCCTCATCCGAATCAGCCCCACATGGAGAAACAAGAGGATTGGGGAGGATTATATTGCAAATCCCCTGGATCGGTTTTTGGTTAGTGAAAATTTGATGGAAGCCCAGTTGCTTTTCAAGCAATGGATTGGATCTGGTGGGGAGTCTGACCATTTTCTGGTCTTTTTGGAAATTGCAGGGGGCTCACAAAAACTGGCAAGTGCCTTCAAATTTAACACATCCCGGCTCAAGGAGGAATCCTTCCTCTCCTTGGTCAAAGAGCACTAGCAAACTCTCGATGACTCAA
This sequence comes from Picea mariana, assembly GCA_032191745.1. Lineage (NCBI taxonomy): Eukaryota > Viridiplantae > Streptophyta > Pinopsida > Pinales > Pinaceae > Picea > Picea mariana. The sequence continues at coordinate 15,056 of JASDQU011509093.1, forward strand.
CCAGGGCAGTTGTACAGTTTATAAACAATCTTAAGAACCTCAAGAAGGTCACCGGAGAGTGGGAAAGAGCAAAGCGCCAGAGGGAATCCCAAGAACTGATAGATACAAAATCATGACTTCAAGCCTTATATGAATTAGATGACGGTGGTTATGCCTCTATCAAATCAAAAGAATCCCTCCATTGGAAAGAAAAAGGAGACAACTTCTGGACATAAGAGAATATGAGTGGAGACTCAAAAGTTGTGGTATCTAGCTACAAAGTGGGGATGAGAACACAAAGTTCTTCCAGGCATATGCCAAAGGCAAGAAAATGGGAAACACCATTGGAGTCTAAAATATCAGTAAGGTAATGATATCTCCTCCTTTGAAGGGTTGAAAATCTCGGGGGTTAATCACTTTAAAAACGTCTTCAAAGAGGATGATCGTTTTACTATCGATGCAATAGTCTGATTAGCTTTGTGTCTTCCCTGCTTTGTGGATGAGGAGGGCAACATGAACCTCATGGAGGAGGTTTCATAAGAGAAACTAAAATAGGTACTCTATAACTTCCAGAAAGAGAAGAGTCCTTGTCTAGATGGATGGCCAATATAATTTTTTGTGGGTTGCTATGAACTTATTGGACATGACATCCTCAAGGTAGTGGAAAAATCCTTCCAGAATGGATTTATCCACCCCCTTCTAAACGCAACCTTCCTAGACCTCATACCAAAAGTAGACGACCCTTCGTCTTTGGATGATTTCCGTCCCATATTCCTCTACAACTCGATCTACAAAATAATTTCAAAGATCATCAGTCAAAAGAATAAATTTCGTCCTCTCCAAAACAATTTCTCAAGAATAGTTCGGGTTCCTTGAAGGCCGACAAATTCATGAAGCTATTGGGGTGGCCCAGGAGGCACTACATAGTATCAAAACAAGGAACCTCCAAGGGGTAGTGTTAAAAATAGATCTTTCACAATCATATGATAGAGTCATTTGGTTATATATCAGGATGATTCTCACCCACCTCAGATTCAAGCTTCCTTTCATCAATTGGGTTATGAGTTGCATTTCAGTTGCCTCGTTCACAGTTCTCATGAATGGTGCAACCTACCCTTTATTTCAAGCCAAGAGAGGTCTACGGCAAGGATTCCCTCTCTCTCCATTGTTCTTTCTATTAGTTGCAAAAGGCTCAATTGAGATATTAGAGCAACAAAGGATTGGGGTGATTTCCAGGAGATTGCAGTATTTCCCACTTTATGGATCACTCACCTCATCTTCGTGGACGACGTTCTCATTTTCTCCAATGGCTCCTGAGGGGATGGAGTGACCTTGAACTCCATACTAGCTCTCTTTGGGAAGGCTACATGAATGCAGATTAATGTTGATAACTCCACCCTCTTTGTTAACTTGTTAGAGGAGGAGGAAGTACTTGGCCTCTAAACTTTTTTGCCTTACACTTTGCTACCGCTAGATGATGGTCTCCAACATTTATGCTTCCATTTAAAACCAAATAATACAGGGAGGAATATTGGAGCTGGTTAATTTCCAAGCTCGAGAAAAGGATGAGGAAATGGAGTTTCAGATGGATTTCACGGACAAGGAGGTTGGTTTTAATGAAATCAGTGTTGGACGCCATCCCCTTCTACTAGATGTCACTGGCTTGGATTCCAAAAGGTATTTTAGAGACAGTGTGAAGGACCTGCTTTCGTTTCCTATGGGTGGGAACAAAGGATCATTTTGTCTTGCCATGGATTCGATGGGATGTGCTGACAAAGCCAAAAGTGATAGGAGGTTGGCGACTAAAAAGTATACACCTTTTTTCAAGGACACTAGCAGCAAAAGCAAGTTGGAGGCTCATTACCGCAGATAGCCTATGGGTAATGGTAGTGACCCAAAAATGCATCAGCCCATACTCTTTTGAATACTGGATCAAAAACCCCTTAAAGGAAGCCACCTACTACTCCATTATCTGGAAATCACTCACAAAATATTTTCCGGTTATAGGGAACATATTAGCTAGGAGAGTTGGCAACGGGAGGAAAGTAAGACTTGGTGCAGATCCTTGGCTCGGGAGCAGATACGATCATTTACTATCAAAGGATTGCTTAGATCATCTCAATGAGAGGGGCCTTTTCCATCTAGACCAGGTGGCTGACATGACCATAACCAATATCTAGAGATGAGCATCGAAAGAGGCACCCCGACTGGGTTTACTAGAAAGGTTTTCTGAAACCCGGGCTGATTATATCAATGCCCTCCTGATCTGAAAATGATAAAGGCTTGTATTCTTGAAAATATTTGCAAAATTTTATTTAAGTGTGCTTATGCAAAAGGATCAATTTGCAAACACAAATTTCAAAGAAAAATACACATTCAAGATGCAATAATATCCAGCAAATACAATGAACAGTAAACACATAACACATCAAATGATAAAGGAGTTCACCCCTCTCTTGGGCTACATCTCCTGGTCCAGTTTCCAATGGATCTTTATATTATTTGCTCAAAGTGCTAAAATATGTGCTTTACAATGCTCAAAATGCCAAATAGATGGCTCCAATGGCTTCAGAACGTCCAAAAACCCCTAGCTGGGCTTTTTCGACACCTGATTTGGCCAAAAAATGAAGAAGATAGGCTTCCTGGAAGTTCCCCTTCAAACTTGCTATCTCTGGATCGCCAAATTGCACCTCTATGTGTCCAACCTGGCCTCTGCGCATTTTTTCCGTGCTTAAACCTAGCACTGGGCACATATCCGCAACACGCGCGCAACTGTAGAACGGTTAGGGAACCTAGCCCCCTAACCGCAAAGGCATTGGACATATGGGTCATGTGACCGCGCCCCCCCGCACACAAAAGGGCTAAGTCCAAAATCGAATGAACAATCGACAAGTGTCGGCGCGTAGATTAAACTGTTGGCAATTTTAAACTCCCACACAATGTTTTAATTGTCGGTCATATGTATTGACAACACAACCGCGGGCTGGGGCTAAGCCCCAGCCCAACCACGCACTGGAATATACACCAGTTCAAACTTAAATATATTTAAACCCATATATATAATAAGAACTAATGCGTGGGCTATTGGTAGCCCACGCCGTGTGAAGGCACTCCTACCTTGGCGGGAGGTCCGGGGTTCGATTCCCATGGACTCCATATAATTTTAAACAACCAATCAAATACAGTGCCACGTGGCACCTTCCCACTTGTCAAAAATGTGCCACGTGTCGAGATATGATTCAACCTCACAACTGCCAACTGTCTTCCAACTCAGCACCTGCCATGTCAGCATACAGCCCTGCCACGTCAACAACTGTATGGACTGTACAGTCAACAATTTTTTTTGCCTGTTTGACAATTTGAACAGAATGTGATATCTCACTCATTCGATGTCCGTTTCAACCTGTTCAAGTTGCGTTGGGTTCGTGACGACGAGGCCTACGCACTTGTTCGATTTGAAGCGATTATGAGCACTTTGAATTTTGAGCAAAATTTGATCCCCTGGATCATCTCCAGAGGGGACATATTAGACTAATCAACCAAGCAGATGAGCTATTCTGGCAACATAATCCTCATGGGATCTACACCTCAAAAGCAGCCTATGTCCATATCATCATTGACTTGTTGCATCAAGAACCGACTTGGTGGTGGAAAGGAATCTGGAAGATGAAATGCCCTTTAAAAGCTTAGGTATTCATGTGTTGCCTCATAAATAATAAGGATCCAACCTGGGATTGAATGAAGCTTCACCACCTAGAGGGCCTAGGTTGGCGCTCTTTGTGTAAAGTGGAAGAAGAGATAACATCCCATCTATTCCTCCACTGCTCTTTCATCACACAAATTTGGGAAGAGGCAGGGAGGCTATTAGGTCAAGGATGCAATTCGATAGGTCAAACTATTGAAGATGCCTGGAGGGTCTCGGTTAATAATCTCTCCAACAAAAATATTAGAGCTCTCCCCCTGATCCTTACTTGGGGGGCCTAGCTAGCTAGAAATGTAGTAATCTTCAAAGACCTCCCTTCAAACCCTATTCATATTGCGACTCAAGGTCTGAGTATCCTTTCTCATTTTCACCAATATAAAGGCCACGTGCCATCAAGAATAGTGGTCGAGGAGAATGTGGATTGTTCGTAGCTGTGGGATTTATTTGACGGTGCCTCCCAATTAGAAGGACAACCGAGTGGAGGTGGTTTTGTTATGTTCCTTTTAATATCCCATTCTTTTTCTTCAAAATTTGGGTTAGGTCCAGGGACAAACAATCACGTTAATTTATTGGCCCTCAAACACTTACTTATCTTTGTGGGAGAAAAATACATTTGCACTCTTCAGATCTTTGGGGACTCCCTGCTAGTTGTTAACTGGGTGAATAAGTCACATCGATATCATAACATACAATTATTTCCCATTCTTGAAGGAATTTGGCACATTGTATAGTTTTTTGACAATTTCTCTCTACGTCGCGTCTATAGGGAGAGAAACGTGGCGGTCGATACTCTCTCCAAGATAGGTACTCAAATGGCTTGCAGGCAGTGGCACATAGAGGAAACTCAAGAGGGTCTCTCGTCAGGCTTCTATCACCGACCCTTCATAGATTTGGTAGTGGCCCACCATGCCATCCAGTGATCACAATTTCTTTTAGTCAACTTCACTTTATACAAGATGTTTTTGTTCTTGGCTTAAGTGGTGGCATTATCGCCTGTTTTCAGCGTTTTATTTTATTGGCCTTTCTTTTGAACACTTCGGTTATACTATGATACCTAAGGCTCTTTATATACATCAAAAAACAATCCACCTTTTTTGTAGCATCCACAACTCTCTTTTTGGTCATGCTAGTAGGACGTCTTAGATGTATGAGTTTTTTGCTTCAGATTTTTGCTCACTAAACTTACTGATTGTAATAGACTCCCCTTCTACTTGGCTTAGCAAGCTGGCAGGCCAAATACATGAATTGCTTCATGTATTATGCATAATGTAAATTTCCTTTCTACTTGAAATAAAATTTATGTTTTTTTCCTTGGAAAAAAGAAGAAAAGGTTATGTCATGTCTACTTCAAAAGAAAAAAACTATGAATCATATTATTCCCTCGTGTAATGAGGACTATACCTTTCATTTTGAGGTGAAACGTTTTTTATGTTGTATACTTTCTATCCAATTTGTTATTTAAAGTTTGTGAAGAATATTTTATAAATTGATTTTTTTTTTCAAAATTAAAAAGTTATTTTATTTTTATTTATTGATTTAACTAATTAAAATTAATCTATATTGGTTTTAGTTGGTTATTTTTATGTTAAAAGAAAATAAAAACATTGAAAAGAATGTGGTGTAATATTGTATATTAAGTTTCTTCTTTATGAGATGCATGTCAAATTGTGATGCGTATCCTAAACCGTCTTGCAAAGATTACTAGTATTGTGCATCAATATCTCCAAGGTTGAGAAACTTGATGACTGTGTTACCATACACGCTGCAATCCTACCTTTTCAACTTCTTCTTAAATGTGATATTATGCTTTGAACTTTGCCATATCTTTTTTCGTACAAAAGCATTTACAAATGCCTTTCTCCTATTACCACCCAAAACACCCCCGATCCATGTCTTTGCACCTGGTCTCTTAGAAAGCTATTAAAAGCTCATATGTTTGAACAATATGATGTACTTGCAATAAGCAAATTTAGTAACAAAATACATGTGTACATGTAAATGTTTTTTTTTTTTTCTTACAATACAAAATAACATGAGGGTTTGATTTTTTACAACGTAGAGTGGTTCAAAGAAGAATGTTTTAAGATTTAACTCACTCTTTCTTGGATTTATATACTTAAATGTTGCAATGAGTTCCAAAAATCTTTCAATAAACTTACTATTTTTTGAAATGTTTTTCCTGTTATATATCATGATGTTCTTGATGTCCTTTCGAGAGTATTTGCACCCTAGCAAAAGTGAACAAAAAATGCATGAATTTGAGACTAGACAGAACATTCCCAACCATATGCATAATAGATATTTTAATAATAAAAAAAAAAGGTGTTAAGTTGCAGAGTTGGATGGATTTTTTTATTTTATTCTATAATCTTGAATATTTTTCTCCCTTATGCTACTGGTTACCATCATGCATGCATTAGGGAAGAAAGTAACCTAGGAGATGAACACATGTAGAATATGAAAATATAATAGAAAAAAAAGAGGTTGCACCAAGCACAATAGAGATGGTGCACCTGCAATAGGTAATCTTTGCATTGACGATTAGAAATACATTGTCATTAAAAAAAAGGGAGATGTCACATGACAAGGAAAATAAGACACTATAATAAGATGCCAAAAATAAGTATGTAAAAAGACCTTCTAGCAAATGTTTCAACAACAACTTTGTTAGTGGTGTAATGGAGAGGTAAGCTAATCCATCCACACTCTTTATAACCTTCTTCTCTCATAATGAAAGAATTATTAATAACTATTGAGAAACCCTTATATCCATGTTATATTTGATTGTTAGATTTTGTTCATACGCATGTACATAGGTCATAGGGTTCCACTTGTAGCTCGGTTGGTCATTTGGCCACCTTCGGTCCTTAAGATTCTGAGTGGTCATGGGTTCAATTCCACTTGGGTCCTTTGCAATAAGCACTCATCTATATTGTCACCTATGGCTTGGTACATTCCATAGTGTCACAACATATCCTAAGTTGGGTTAGAGGTACAAATGTAATGCCCTTCCATCCCCAAGTAATAGTTGACGAGTTATCTATGATTGTTGAGGGGTCTAGACCAAAGCAATTATGGAGGTCCATATGAGGAAAAAGGTCGCAACAAAGTTAGTTATTTATGACCGCAAGGAATACATGCAACATAGAAGACAACCCATTCACAAACTCATTCATTTCATTTTTAAAATTTATTTTAGCATTGCAACATTTTATTTTATTCATTGTGCACATGATCCAATATTCACTAATAGTGTGCTTTTGAATTCATGCCATAATGTTATTAATATTTTTAGCATTTTCCTTAAAAGCAACTATTCAACACATAAGATAATATAATATCCATTTGATGTATCACCATTGAATAGATATTAGATTATCTTATCGTTTTGTTTATAGATTATGCTAGATCTCAAATCTATTCCTTGTAGCTTTGGTTGACTTGGAGAGATGATGTTTTCAAGGTAGGTGGTACCATTGGTGATGATCAGGGCATCAAATTTTGCTCAAAAATTCAAAGTGCTCAGAATCGCTTCAAAATGAACAGGAGCGTAGCCCTCGTCGTCACGAACCCAACGCAACTTGTTTGGGTTCAAACGGACGTTGGGAGCGAGAGATATCGCGATCTGTTCGAATCGTCAAACAGGTAAAAAAAGGGATGCTGACTGTGCAGTCCGTACGGATGCTGACTTGGCATGACCGTACGTTGACGTGGTAGAGGTCGTACGTCCAGGTGGCAGATGATGATGTGGCCTTCACTTATTGGCAGATTTGGGCAAATAGTGTTTCGACACGTGGCAGTTTTTTTGTTGGTGGTTTGGTGCCACG
>JASDQU011509096.1:9617-21776 GCA_032191745.1 Picea mariana
TCATATTGTCCAGTTGTCGAGAAATCACATTCCAAAGGGACTAGTCCCTTTGGAAAGGATATTTGATAGTAGTGATGTGGCAGTGAAATCTCAAAGGTCGATCGATGATGCTGACATAGCCAAATGCAATATTGGCACAGAGAAAGACCCTAAGTATGTCAAGCTGTCAAGCAACTTGTCAAGGAAGCAAAGGGTCGGGTATGCTGAGTTTTTAAAGGAATTCGTTGATGTGTTTACTTGGACCTATGAAGACCTCAGAACATATGACACGACTGTCATTGAGCATAATATTCCACTAAAGGAAGAGGCCAAACCATTTAGGCAAAAATTGAGACAGATAAATCCTATGCTCCCGTCTATTATGGAAAGGGAGGTAAAGAAGTTGCTGGACACTCAAATCATTGTCCCTTTGAGATATTCTGAGTAGGTGGCCAACCTGGTCTCGGTGAGAAATAAGAGTGGGGAAATTAGATTTTGTGTCGATTTCGGGAACCTGAACAGGAGCTCAAAGAAAGACAATTACCCCTTGCCAAAAATGGAACACATATTACAAAGGGTAATTGGTGCTTCAAGGATATCCATGATTGATGTCTTTTCGAGATACAATCAGATCTTGGTCCTACCTAAGGACAGAGAAAAAACAACCTTCACCACTCCTTGGGGTACATTCATGTTTGCCAAAATGCCCTTTGTATTTATGAACGCGGGGGTGACCTTTCAGAGAGCCATGGATATCGCTTTCATTGGATAAAAGGAAAAGTTTGTGGTCATTTATCTGGATGACATTACAGTCTTCTCCAGATCAGATAGAGAGCACTGTGAGCATTTAAAGAGGGTTTTCCTGAAATGCAGGAAATTTGGTCGCTCCTTAAATCCCAAGAAGTCTATGTTTGTCATGAAGGAGGGAAAATTGTTGGGCCACATAGTATTAGATGAAGAAGTCAAGGTCGATCCCAACAGAGTTGAAGCAATCCAAACTTTGTCACTCTCGAGATCCAGGAAAGAAGTCCAGTCTTTCTTGGGAAAATTTAATTTTCTGAGGAGGTTTGTTTCCAACTTTGTCGAGATGGTAAAGTTTATAACAACCATGTTGAGGAAAGGAAACAAAGTCAAATGGATTGTCGAGTCTCGAAATTCTTTTGATCAAATAAAGAAGGCCTTGACTGAAGCACATGTGCTTATCAATCCTGATTACTCAAAGGATTTCCTCATTTTTTCATTTGCTCCATTTGACATTGTATTGGTTGTTCTGTTGCAAAAAAATGTTGAAGGGTTGGAGAAACCCATTTCCTTTTTCAGTTGGGCATTGAGAGATGCTGAGGTGAAATATGACATCATGGAGAAGTAGGTTTACGCTTTGGTCAAAGCTCTCAAAGCTTTCGGAGTCTATGTCCTGCAATCAAAATTCATCGCATACGTCCCTTCGACTACCGTTAAGGAAATTCTCATTCAGCTACACATAGATGGGAGGAGGAGTCGATGGATTACCAAAATCCTTGATTTTGATCTAGAGATCAAGCCCACCAAATTGATCAAAGGTCAAGGTTTATGCAGGTTGCTAGCTGAATCCAATTGCAAAGCTTTGGGGATAAATTTTGTCAATAATTACTCAGAAAGTCAGCAAGCTGAGCTGTCTTATACAAATGCTCAAGTAGACCCCCATTAGCAAGATGTCCTTGGTACAAGGATGTCATATATTTTCTACAGAAGTTGCAGCCTCCCGATGGCATGCAAAGGAACAAGGCTAGAGATTGAAAGCTCAAAGCAATTAAATATTTCCATGTTGATCAAATCTTATATTGGAAAGACCCCTTGGGGGTGATTTTGAGATGTTTAAACCCACACAAAGCACAAAATATTATGTCTAACTTTCACGACAGTTTGTGTGGAGGACATCACTTATGGAGAACGACGGCCTACAAAATTCTCAGGGCTAGATATTTCAGGCCTACTCTGTTCACTGATGTTTGCACAAAAGTTAGAGCCTACATTAAATGTTAGAGATTTTTCGGAAAGAAGTAGCTAAAGTCCCTGCCATTAAAACCTGTGATTGCTTCAGGGCCCTTCCAGTAGTGGGGCCTAGACTTCATTGGGGAAATTTATCCTGCATCCAGTGGTCAACACAGATGGATCCTCATTGCCACAGATTAATTTACCAAGTGGATAGAAGTTATTCCCACAAGGAGTGCTTCTCACAGGGTGATCATCGGTTTCCTGGAAGATATCATAGCAAGATTTGGCTGTCCAAGCAAAATCGTCACAGATAATGCAACATCTTTCAAAGCCGAATCATTAATCCAATTCTGTGAGTAGTTTGGAATCAAGTTGATTCACTTTACCCCATACTACCCCTAAGGCAATGGACTGGCAGAGTCCTCTAACAAAAGCCTCATCAAGATCATTAAAAGACCGTTAGAGGATAAAAATAAAGCATGGGATTCAAAGCTCATTTTTTCTCCGTGGGTTGATAGAGTGACAATGAAAATATCTCTCAACGTCTCTCCATTCCAGCTTGTATATGGAAATGAAGCAACTTTTCCCTCTCAACTAGCATTTCCAGTGGTGAAATTATTTCAAGATCACCAAGGTGAGCCCAATGATATGATTATAAGAATCCAACAACTGGTCGAAGTGCAACAAGTAAGAGAGCAACTCTTGGACAGAGCACATGAGGATCAACATAAGATCAAGCAAGCTTTTGACAGGAAGGTGAGAAAAGAGGATTTCCTGCTGGGAGATTGTTGCACTCTTTTCGTCACCTCGGTGAGCAAATAAGAGGTGCTTACATGCCCAGTTGGGTCCTGCTGAGCATGACAACTATAGAGGAAAGAGTTAGAGAAATAAAAACAAAACTATAAGCAAGAATTAAACTAATAACAACAAAAATCGTAAGCATAGGGACATAGAGATAACAAACATAAATAGACCCATGTCACCAATGTTTTTAGGCTGATCTATTGATGAAATCAAAGCACCAAGAAGAAAGGGGACTATGAGTCCCTTCTTCCTCCAAGGGAAGGCTCTTGGACCCTCACAAGATTTCTCTCCTTACAACAAGAAAATGAAAATGGTGATGAAAGAACTCCTTGCACATCCACTCAATGGAGAGGTGGATTGCTCAATGAAATGATGCCAATGTGTCTTTGTCAAGGATGGAGTCCTTAAAACAATCTAGGCAGCATAACATTACATGAAATTCCTTGAGAAAATGAGGTGCATTCATGGCTTTTTATAGCATTGCTTTGGGCTTTTGTGTAACTTCTTTGTAGTGTGAAAAGAGGCCATTTAGGGCATTATTAGGTCTTTGACCATCCTACCATTCGGATTCAGCTTAGATTTGAGGGTCAAATCGGCTTGGGAGCTGATCCATAAGTGGTTGGGAGGTCGACCACTTCAATAAATGCGTCGTTTAGCAGGTGCACAACTTTTTGCGCTAACAGCCACGCATCGTGCGCGTATGCGCACATTCTACGTTTCTGTTCCGCGCATGTGTGCACGCACCCAACTTCTGTAAAGTGCTCTTCAATTTTGCATTACTTTGTATAGTTTTTTTCCCTTTTTGAATGCTGTGATAATTCATGGCCATGAATGACTTCATTACTGTTTTGACGATGCTGAGTTCTTGTAACCATGTGCTGATGAAATTTCAGTGATAGCAGATGCCCCCTGATGGATGAGGTTAGGAGCATATGTATAGCCGAAATCCATCAATGTTTCTTCTACTGAGAATGTTGTTGTAAGATAGAGCAATAGTGGGATCGTTCAGAGCAATCCTTTGGAGGAGAAAGGAACCGGTAGGACCCGAACTTCCATAAGGTGCGTAAAATATACAACTGTGTACAAACGAGGCGGGCATGCCCCATGCTCATGTTATGTAACTCTGAAAAGAAGATGACGGAAGTGTTGGTGTAGACAACTACAACGCCCTCGGGGGCGGTTGTAATAAAGGCAAAAGAAAATTCTATAAGTGAACATGCTCGGAACAATAGGCAGTGATCACTGTAATAAATAGCAGTGATTATGTGGGTATTGATAGCCCAGCCCAGTTCAGAGGTCTTCGACAAATGAGAGAAATAACTGCAATAGTCGTAAAGTAAGACCCACTGTAACACAAGAAAGTGTTGGCATCGAATGTTATGGGGGCCAATGACAGCAGGGAGCAATGGTGTTTCTCCCTATGCCATTTGAGATCGCTCATTGAATGGAGAATGAGAATCAAGATACTGTCGCCCTTCTGGAAAATTGTGCTGATGTCGACAAAAGGGGAATGCAACTCCCAGAAGCAAAGGGCTTCATGGAATCTACTGAGGTGAGGAAGTGGTAGAGGTACATGGACGAAATCAAGAACCAGGAAGACTCAAGACTACCCTTGGTTGGAGGATGTATGAGATAAAATGTGGCCACAACCGTGTAATGAGGTCGAGTGTCAGGGGGACGACAAGACCGGTGATAAGTTGTGCCAAAGGCGGGACAAGGTGAACAGATTCAGAGGGTAGAGGTAAGTGACCTGTGGGGTTTCCTGAAGATATGGACGATGCCGGTAAGGGTAGATGATAATTAATGCTCCAACCAAGGGTGACATGGGTTGCGTGTGGCCAAAAGGAAGAAAGTCGCCAATGGTGACGACAAAAAGAGGATGTAATGACTGGAAATAAAGGCATTTGTACAATAAATAACGAATAATTGGGGAGAAATGTATAGATACAGAAATGGGTGCCCCAGTGTGAGATGGCTGGCCCATGGAGGGCACAATGTGCTTGGAACACTGATGAAGGGTGGGGGCCCCATTGGTGAGTTTCTGTATGAGGTAGGTGAAATGAAGGTAGGTTCGCAGATGGGCAAACTAATTGTGGATGAAATGAAGGGTTCATGATACTACGGAGGTTCAGGTAAAAAATAGAATCGGAAAGAGATAATCTGGGAGTCCGTGTGGGAAAGCTAGCAATATGAGGAGAAAGAGTATGTGGCTGATTCACGTCATGATGAAAGACTATCGGGACTCCCATCCCTAAAGGTTAATGAAACATAGCATGAGTGTAAAAAAGTGGCAAAAGGTGCTATGAATGAGACAACTCATGTGGGTAAGAATGCTACCGGGTAACAGTACCAAAGATGCAAATGGAGGCGTGGGTACTGCAGAGCCGGGAATGGGGATCCTAAAGGCCAATATCAGAGGGTGTGACTGGAAATGTAAATGCGATACAACGGGAAAGACTACATGCCAGTGCTGAGTATATACCTCAAGGGGTGATGCCGATGGATGATGAGCAAGTACCTGCACACAGAAAAACCAAATACCCAAAGTGAACAATATCTGAAGAGAATCAAAGATATGAGCATGTATTTGATAAATGTGACTATGCACGTGCGTACCTGACCATGATATGAAAAAAGGGCACCCCAGGGGCTCAGGATAAAAAGTGACCTAGGGACTGCAGTGATATAGGTGACATGATGCTGATCCCGTGGCTGAAGACGGTTTGAAAAATGGACACCTTGGGCTCCCAGAATGGTGAGTGGAAGTTTGGCAAAAGGCCTATATATAGCTGTAGGGCCCACATTGCCACCTCATTTGTACCTGCTGCAATAGTGAGTGGATAAGCAATTTACAGAGGAGATTTGGAGATTCGGAGAGGACGAGGCAGCCGATTGAGGATTTGCGAGTATCAAGTTAGTGGTCTGATCGTCCTGCATAGAAATAGGTTTTCAATTTTTGGGCAGGGTTTGTACGTGGGGCCGTACAGGGGTATTTAGGGGATGTGGGCCCCCCATGCACGGGTGACTCGGTGAGAGGCGTGCATGCGTGCACGCCTGTACACCAATTATACACGCATGGATGCGCGATAGGGGGAATTTAAGGCGCGCCCTAAGGGTGTACCTGTGAGTTGAACAGGCGCGCATCATTGTGCGCCTGTAGGTTTGACAAGCGTGCACCGGTGCGCATCTGTATGGTGAACAGGCACGCGTAAGGGCGTTCCTGTGAAACAAATAGGTGTGCATGGATGCACCCTTGTGCAGTGTACATGCGCACATATATGCATGCCTGTGTAATGAATAGGTGCGCATGTGTGTGCGCCTGTGGGTAAAAAAACCGCGCCTAGGAGGCAAGGTTGAAGGGTAAAAAATGAGTCTTTTTGATGTTGTTGATGGTTGCATGATCTGAGATAGGACTCTGTGTTGTCTGCAGGTGGACCGTGGTGACGATGCCAGTGCGGTGGCTAGAGCGAGATTGGGCCCAGTTGCGAGATGCCGTGGCCATTGAGGGGCATGGCGTGCGTGCGACTTTGGCAACCTGTGGGTTGCTAAAGTTCTTTGAGTGCCCGTTGATATCGTCACAGGAGTATTTATTATAGTTCCTGATCCAGATGTGGAGTTCGGAGCTGCACTGCTTCCTCGTGTGAGGAGAGAAGATCCCCTTCACTGTGGTGGAGGATATCTATTTCTTAACTGGGCTCCCCTTTCGGGGAACGCCCCTACCAGCAGAGCCGGTGTTTCCCAGGACCACTTTGTTGGCCGAGGTTGGCCAAAGATACTGCACAGGTCGGGAATTTATGTCTGGGACTGTGGTGAGCATTAGTGCAATAGACTCCCTAGCACATTGCTATATAGCGGCGATGATTGTTCAGATATATGGGTCACTTGCGACCCAACGGATTAGTGGTGGCCAACTGTTGGTGCTGGAGAGAGTGTTGGCCGACGAGCGGTTCGCTTGGGGGATGACGCTGCATGCTAGGATGGTGGCACAGTTGGACCACTGTTGGTCCACTGGTGGAGGAGAGTTTTCTTTCGAGTCCATCCTAGTGGCATGGTTTTTAGAGAGGGTGTCGATGCTGCACCCGAGGGTTCTACTGGAGATGCCAGGGGCGCGAGAGCCATGGTTGAGGCGGTGGTCGAAAGTTTTGCTTCGTCACGGTGGTGGTGAAGGTGGCCACTTCTTTTCAGTAGAGGCGATAGGGATATGGCGGCAGATGCCACAGGTGATACTTCAGTACCCCTATGCTGGAGTGGATTTCCGGGGTGACTCGGACATGGTGCTACCTCCAGGGGAGGTTTTTGACCATCAAGGTAGGTTTATCATGCTGGTATGTTTCTGATTTATGTTGTCTTTTGAGATATCAGTCCATATGTATATGATATAGATGCTGATACTATCTGTTGTTGTTGTTTTTTTGCATGTGTAGATGTGGCACCTCATGGGTGCAAGGTAAAGATGCAGAGAGCGTCGGATCGTCGAGAGCCGGAGAGACTACCGCAGCGAGAGAGGCATCGACGAGAGGGTGCCGCGGGGTGACCAGCTGAGCCGAAGCGGGCAACGAGGAGGCGCCGGTATGATGACCTTGGTGCGGGGCCATCACACACTCCTCCGGCGGCGGCCGGAGTGGATTATGATGACATACGCCATCGCCTGGAGACGGTTCTATAGGATGTGCCTGAGGGCATGTGGACGTGTATCCAGGATGAGAGTTTCCTGGAGCAATGTGTAGGGGTACCGCCACCATGGCGGGCCATAGTGTGGCGAGCAACAGTGCTTGCGGCTATGACGAGTGGACGCCTGCCACCAGGGCAGGAGGGTCCGATGGGTGGTCCACCACTGCTTGGGGCAGGTGGTGGTGGGCCACCACCTCGTCCTGAGGGAGGAGCAGGCGGTGGTGCGATAGAGACACCCTGAGTGGTGTATGATGTACATTTTTGTTTTTGTTGTATATAGGTTGGTGAGCCCATTTTTTGTACTGAGGTGCTGCATTGGCCTGCGGATACATGTATTTTTGTATGTAAACATTTGGATGGCTTGATGGGACTTTATATATATATATGAGTATACATATTTTGAGATCCTGATGTTGTCTACATGTGTTTTTTGCTGATGATTTTGATGATGTCAATTCTATATATATGCTGTGACATGATTTGTGAGATGTTTATGTATGTGTAGCTTGATGTGATATATGACAATATAACACCATGTTAGCTATTTGATATGTTGTTTGATTCAATTGTCTTGGAATATCTGTAAATGTAATGGAATCAAAATGTCGAGATAAAAGCCTGACCTGCAGGTATTTGCGAAAGAGGCACGGATCATGTACACGATACACATTGTTGAGCTGGAGAACGACTAGTTGAGAGTCGAGGAAGATGCTAAGGTGATGAATATGATGATGCTGGGCGTTATCCAAGAGGCTGATGACTGCAGTGTATTCAGCTTGGTTGTTGGTGGCTGGCCCCAAACATATGCTGCTTGAATGTAGCATTTCATGTGAGGGAGTGTAGAGAGCCCAAGTAGCTGAAGCGAGATTTTGTGTCCAATGGCTGGCGCCGTCGGCGTAACCAATGTGATAGGCTGGTGGAGGAAGCATCTGTCAATAGCACAAAGGATAGTTTAGACAAGAGGGGAGGAAGAAAAAGACTAAAAAACACTAAAAAATAAATAACCTAAAGTAGAATGACTACTTTTAAGCATAAAATTTCTTGAGATATAACCCATTGACAGGTTCCTTGAGAGAGAGGCCTTCGGGGGAGGCCATGATGTATGTGCCTTTGGTGAGGCAATGTTGGATGATGTAAGGGCCATGCCAAAGTGATTCAAATTTGCTGTGGCCAAAGGTATCATGAGCGATATCATAAGCCAGGATGAGGTCGCCTTCGTGGAATGATCGAAGGTTGACATGGCGATCAAAGGTAGCTTTGGATCATTTTTTAGCTGCCACGTTGTTCTGTAAGGAAGATCGACGATCTTCATCCAGAGACTCCAAGTTCAGCAAGTGCTGCTCCATTGGAGCAGTGTCAGGTAATAGCTCAATTGCGGTGCGTAAGGTGGGGATTTCGCACTCGATGGGAAGAGTTGCCTCGACCCCATGGACTAGATGGAACTATGTGAAACCAGTAGTGGTCTTCACCGCCGTTCGATAAGCCCATAGCGTGGAAAATAACATGTGATTCCAATTGGTTTTATGTTTATTAACCGTGTGTTGTAACATGGTCTTGAGGACTTTGTTAACTGCCTCGACCTGTTCGTTTGACTGAGGGTAATATGGTGAGGCAAACTCATGAGAGAAGCCTAACCGAGATGAGAGTTCGACGAAGATCTCATTCTCAAAGTGTTTCCCATGGTCAGAAACCAGTTGGAGTGGTACTCCAAAATGGGATATGACATGGTTAAAGAAAAAGCGCGCTGCAGTGTCAGCGGTGTTGTTGAAAGTGGGCATAGATTCGGCCCATTTGGTGAAGTAATCGATAACGATAACAATGTATTTGTGACCATTGCTGGAGGGGGGATTACAAGTCATAAAGTCGATGCCCCATTTACAAAAAGAGCCGGCAGTAATGACAGGGTGAAGAAGAGTGGGGGGAGCTCGGGCTTTGTTGGCATAGAGCTGACATTGCTCACATCGTTTCACGGCATGAATGCAATCATGAAACAGGGTAGGCAAAAAGTAACCGGATCGGATAATCTTCTGAGCAGTGGATATACCCAAAAGATGACCCCCACATGCGCCATTGTGGCAGTTGTTTAAGACTCTGTCGGCCTCGTCAATAGTCAGGAATCGACGAAGAATGGTGTCGACGCCCCACCAGTATAGGATGTCTCCGATGAGGAGATAGCGGGGGGCTTGATGGAGAATACGCTGACGATCATCTCGTGATAGATGGGTACTGAACTTTTGAGTTCGTAGGTAGACGAGAAGGTCGCCATACCAAGGATCATCTAAAGCGATGTAAAAAAGATGTTCGTCAGGAAAGTCGGTGTTGACGGGGGCACTGGTGGTGTCAGAGGGGAGGGCCGTGACAAGTTCGGCGAGAATGAGGGCCTTCTTACTCTTAGGTGTTGAGAACTCGAGGTTGTACTCCTGAAGGATAACAATCCATTGAGCAAATTTGCCGTTAACTTGTCGACGACTGAGCAAGTATTGCATAGGGTTGGAATCTGCGACGACTTTTGTGGTGCGAAGCAGAATGTAATGGCGCAGTTTCTGGACTGCGAGGACAACTGCAAGAGCAAGTTTCTCTTCATGTTTATACTTAAAGGGTGGTCCTGAGAGGTTCTTACTAACGTAGTAAATGATGTGTTCACGATTGTCATCTCCGAGCTGGACGAGGATGCCGACTACTAATACAGCTGATGCTGATACGTAGAGGATGTAGTCGCGATTATAGTCAGGTGCACTAATTAAAGGTGCATTTGAAAGCGCTACTTTAAGATCGTCAAATGACTGCTGGGCATAGTCGTCCCAGTGAAAAGGGATGTTGTGACATAGTAAGCGGAGGAAACTGTGTGCGCGTATGGCGTAATCGGGAACAAAGCATCTAAGAAAGTTAGCTTTGCCCTGTAGACTCTGAAGTTGTCGTAAATTCCGGGGAGGTGGAATTTCGGTGATAGCTTGGACTTTGAGGGGGTCCATGGTAATACAGCTTTGGGAAACAATAAAACCAAGGAGGCGCTCTGCGGTGACGCAGAACACACACTTGAGAGGATTCAAGCGGATGTTGTACTGACGACNTGGGTACGTTTCTTGGATCGAGCTGTGAGGTCGTCCAAGTAGGTGAGGATGATGTTCACCAAATCGTGGAAGATGTATGTCATCGCCTGCTGGAAAGTTGCACTAGCATTTTTTAAGCCGAAAGGCATGAAATGATATGCAAAGGTACCCCATGGGGTCGTGAATGTGGTTTTATACTGATCGGCTGGGTGGATTTGATTTTGGTTATAGCCAGAGAATCCATCCATAAAGGAGAGAGCCTCATGGTCGGCACAGTCGTCAATAATTTGATCGATGAAAGGCGTTGGAAAGTTGTCTTTTGGACATGCGTTATTGAGATCGCGAAAGTCGGTGCAAACGTGGATAGTGCCCTACTTTTTGTCAACAGGTATAGGGTTGGAAACCCATGAAGTATAAGCGATGGGGTAAATAAACCCGGCCGTATGTAATTTGTCAATTTCGGCTTTGATAGCCGCGACTTTAGATGGGTGTAGCGGTCGCTGTTTCTGGCGAACTGGTGTGATGTCAGGCCAGGTGTCGATGCAATGCTCGACAATAGAGGGATCGAGGCCAGGAATTTCTGTGTATGACCAGGTGAAAATATCCCTATATTCCTAGAAGAGGGCTTTGTATTCGGCTATTTCTTGAGGAGTGCAAGCAGCTCCAATGATGATTTCTTCGACGGTGCCATTTTTAACGGAAATGTCGATTTTGATGGTGGGGGAAATGTTTGCCATATTACCTTCTTCAAAAGCATCAGGGGTGGGAATGGGATTGTTGAACCAATCTATAGGCCTGGACGAGATAAAATCTTTTGTTTCGACCGCGTAAATGCGGTTTTGGTTAGGAGGCATGGGGGCTTCCTGTGGAGAGAAGAGTGTGTGGTGATGTAGCGCATCCCAGGGAGAGTCTGGGTGGTTTAGCTCTTCAATGATTTCCTTGTCGCATTGGAAACGTTGGGAATACAAGGGGTCACGAGGAGTGATCTTGGTGCCAATGTGGTTGCCCCCTGATGAAAAAGCAAGGAGAACAATGCTAGGAGATGGGGAGGGTTCACTCGACATAAACCATATATTGAAGTACTGAGGGATACCCGTGGTGGTTGGGTGGAGAGTGTCCATAGGGGAATGGGCAGGAGAGATGGGGGGATTGTGGGGTAAATCCTCAGAGATGTCATTTAAGAACCATGGAGGCATTGGGAGTGCCTCGGGCTCGGGAGAAATGACATGAAGATCCTCTAGTTATGAAGTAATGTCAATTATCGCATTTGCGGGTTGGTGAAGCAGGGCCAACTGACGTTGTCTGTATTCAAGGATCATAGGACACTGGTATGTAAAATGAGCTAATGAATCGCAGAGAGAGAAAGGGCATCTCATACGTTCATTGACTGAAGTGGTGACATAGCGAATGTCAGTGATATTTGAAGAGGACATAGCAGGGCGTGGGTTGTTCTGGAAGTTCTGGTGTATAGCTGCTAATGTTTTCCGAAAGCATGACAGTGCTGGGCAATGATGGGTGTAATGGCCATACTCTGAACATATAGCACAAGCATATTTGGTCCTCAACCCTTTACTACTAGAAGGGTTGGTGGTAGTAGTGGGACTAGCAGTAGTGACGGGTGTTGTGGGAGTTTGATTGGGGGGGATAAAATTCCATAATTCAGGTAGTGATGGATAGTTGT
>JASDQU011509098.1:0-22648 GCA_032191745.1 Picea mariana
GAATGCGAGTAGCTGTCACATCTCTTCTAAGATATAAGCTGCCACCATTCTAGCAAGTCTTTCACTCTATATTTTTACAGTCTCTGTACATTTCTTTCATTAATAGAAATCATGTATTGCTATATATTTGTGTTTATGGTTGCATCTATGATACATTTATGTTATATTATTGAACATCTGCAATATCTCTGTGCATTTCTTTATTATATCTCCGATCTCATTTCGTGTCGAAAATAATTCAGATCAGTGGTATCAGAGATGCAACCATAAACACAGATATATAATAATACATGATTTCTATTAATGAAAGAAATGTACAGAGACTATAAAATTACAGAGTGAAAGACTCACTAGAATGGTGGCAGCTTATCTCTGAGAAGAGATGTGACGGCTACTCGCATTCGCAAGAAGATGATTACAATGAGGCTCTAGAGGCATTTTTACAATAAACAAGAATGCCAAAAGTCCTAGACATCCAAAAACCTAACCCTAGGAGATGAAGCGCCAAAAGTCATGTGGGCCCCGTTTGGGTAAGTTAGTACATCGACTTCCCAGGGTCGTAACTTTTGCATACGATCTCCGTTTTAGGCGTATGATAGCTCGTTGGAAAGTAATAATTGAGGAGATTCATTTTGGGGGCTCAATCATGCCTTCGTCTATCATTGAGAACCTATATCTCAAAAAAACCTTCATTTAGGCCCTCAAAATGGCACCGGAAGTTAAAACCTGCTAAAAATAGTAAATTGCCAAAATTGCCAGAAAATTGTTTTGAGCCAGTCGGAAAAGGTGGGTGGCCACCGATATCCACCTAGATCATACCCAGAGTAAGTAGAGTTGGAAGGAGACCTAGAATGGTTGGAACTTCTCAAGTACCTCCAACCTTATTTAATCATTTCTTAATTGTACTAGTCTCATATAGAAATCGTCTTGCGTGTAGGGAACTATTCGACATCAGTGAAATCATGTACTATTATTGGGTGAACTCCACTCTTTCTAGGAAGTTTCCTCTTCCATGTACCCAAAATTTTATTAGGTCTGCATGCACGACTTAATCCTATCATTCTGGAGAAATTATGATGGTCATCCTACCCATGTATTCTAACCATTGAGCTTTCCACATATTGTAAACTAATGTATGTCCCTAGATTATCCATTTAATTCTTTTTTTTTTTGTCAATGCGATGGTTCATAAGTTGGAGCTTGATGATTCTGGAAAACAATTTTTGTTTAAAATTTAATCTACAAGATACAATAGAATACATGAAGGTATGGAAATTAAATAGAATTAAATTTAATATTAGTGATGACACCTTGTTTTGACATCCATTTACCCTATTTTTTTTCCTTTTACATCCTTTTGATATGATTACTGGCCTCTTCTTAGCCAAAGATGCTACATTTTCCTAAGGTACTATTTCATTCATAGTCCAATGTTTCATTTAATATTGTTAATGTATTAGGTAGATGTTTGTATCCTTTGTATCTAAATTGTAGGTTTAAGAAATGTTACGGATTGTGCTACAAATGTTGTAGAACTAGGTTCCAACCTATTGGTTTCCATTATTGTGGAACCACTACTATGGATCCATAGGTTCCATCCACTCCATTATGAGTTTTCATTGCTAAAAAATCAATGTTACAAATATACGAATTCCAACATTAATATTCATTGTTTCCATGTGTTCGTTTGTTGCAAAATTGTGGTCCCATCCTATTGTTGTAGAAACTACAAATACTACATTGTAATATTTAGTGCATGATCCCATTTTAAAAAAACACCAGGTTAATTATTGAATTTGTTTTTTGGTTAAAAATGTTGTCTGCTATGTAGGTTAGATGCTAGGAATGTTGTAAATATTCCTACACCCTGTTTCATGAGCAACTTGAGAATCATTGATTCTCAAGCACGTCATATTTAATAGTGTTAATAAGATTGTTACATTAGAGTATTATAAAAGAAACATCAACCTCTGTGTGAAGAGAGACAAGATATACCATCTACTATAGATATTTTATATAATAAAGTCTTCTCCATTTTCTTTCATGTATTTTTATGCATGAATGAAGTAGAAATAATTTGAAGTGTTGAGTTAATACTTACTCATTGAAGTCTCCAAGTGCCTTTCTATGAAGAGGAAGGGACCACTCTAAAGGGAGAGGTGGTATATGATTTGTTATTACATAATTTAGTATTTTTTTTTATTTGTTTGTAAATCTTGTGTGTGCACACGCGAGCACGTTTGTGTGTAAAATTGTTATTGAACCATTTAGTTTATTTTTGCAGAACATTGAATATAGTTGAGTATTGTTGATCTTTATGTCGTAGATTATAATTTTTTTAGTTATTATTCTTTCTACCTTCCTTATTTTAATGCTATGTTTCATGTAGCTAGAATTGGATTTCTAGATTAGTCTAAGATAGCATGATATTGTTCAACAATTAAATACAATTCTTCAGACCCAGATATATTTTGTACAATACTTCACAATCATACAAGCCACGGCTTGATAATTAAATGCACTAGTAAGCTAGATACTCTATTATGAACTAATAAGCTATTTAACGAGCCAAACGTTTTTGGTTGTAAATAACCAATCTGGTTCTTACGACGGGCATCCATCATAAATGGAAGAAATAGTTGTAATCCATACTAGACAAGAAAATATATTAATAAGAATGTATATAATGAGCTAAAATAGATAATAGTTGATGAATAGATGTACAATGAGAGTGCCAAATATATAGAGAACCTAAAGGCACATATGGTGACCATCCATGACAGGATGTGTCCCTTATACAATTAATAGCTCTTTATTAATATTATTATTTATGATTATTATCACTTAATATTTATACATTTTGTATGTTACATTGCCTTCCCCTTAAACATGATTTGTCCTCAAAGCATGATTAGAGAAGGACCTATCTTTTGTTCTAACTCAGACTGACTTCTCATGATCTGTTTTTTTGTAATTATGACACTTGAAGAAACAAAACGATATAATTTTTGAATTCCTGAAGTAATATGTTGCACCTGTTTGGAAGTGATCCATCCCAAATCTACTTTCATTGGAATTGTTTGATGATTGATTTTTCAGATAATATTTGTTATTTTAGGCTTCCATAGAAGTTAAAGATTTTTTCTTCATTCTTTTTCAATGTTGTAGTTTGGTTGTTGGTAAGAATAACATTGTTTATATTCCTCTTGACCTTGTTGTTGGTCGTAACGACTCTTGTGATTGGGATGATGATAAGGCACCCGAATCTCTTCTAAATATTGTTTATTGAATCTTTCTTCAACTTTTGATGTTTCTGGTAATTCAATTGCATCCGTATTTGTTTCTTTCTCTAAGGTTTGGATTTTTTGAACTAGAAGCTTCTAAATTTCAATTGATTTAGTCATTTTTTCTTTCTGATCTAGTTGCTCTTGTAACAACTTCTTATCATGCTTTAGCTTTGTAATTTGGGTAAGTAAGTCTTGATTATGTTTCCTTAAATGTAAAAATTCTTCCTTATTTCTTGACATGTCGTCTTCATTTTTTGATTCCAAATTTTATGTTATTTTGTTCTTTAAACTTTTAATTTGTGCAAGAAATTGTTGATTAAGTATTCTTAAGTGAGAGGTTTCTTCATCTTTTTCAGATAATTTCTTCTCATTCTTTAACTTCTTGATTTGTTCACCCAAGCTTTGATTATGGTTATTTAAACGACAATTCTCTTCATCTTTCTTTGTTAATTTCTTAATGAGATCACGATTAACTTGTTCTAATTTATGATCCCTTTGCTTCTTATCTTTTTCCTTGTTTATTTGTACCAATAACGTTTGGTTATGTTTTTTAAGTAAGAAATGTCTTTGCCTTTTTCTAGTAATTTTCCCTCGAGATTTTGTTTTTGTCTCTCTTCTTGGTTTTTTAGCATTTGCTCCAACCCAACTTGAAATTGTAAATTTATGTTGTGTTGTTGATAATTAATTAGTTGGTTCTCTAATTCTTTTATTTTCACTTCCCAATGTGTGTCACCTTGATTTTCTACTAAAGTAAAAAGCTTTTTACAATATGGAAAAGGGCGAGTTCCATTCATAAGGCCCCTTTCATACTCTTCATCTTTTGAGCAATAGAGACATTTTCCCGAATTTTTTTTCTTTGTAGATGTCATAGTTCACTTCTTATTTTTTTAATAAATGATAAATGTATGAATTTCAAGAACCCACCTTAAAAAAAATACACTTTTCACCTTCTTTTTTAAAATCTTTTATCTTTCCTCCTTGTCTTTTTGTGGATATCTCTAACTCCACAATATTTGAGATGATACCCTCTCTTCTTACTTTTCGTATATGAATATCATTTACAAAATTTAATTGGGCACATTCTTATTTTGCTAAAATATATTTTGAATTTTATTGAATTCATATTACTCCAAAAGAATTAGGTCATTGAATTTTTATTTTGGCTTCAACCCCACCACGTGTATATAGAAAGTTGTAAAAAGTTACCATTGTAAATTATTTTTTTATAGGATAAGGAAATACCATGAGCCAATGGTTTACCAAAACCATGGGCTTGTAACACCAACAGTAAAATCAAAATTTACTCTTCCTTCTTCTTTGGAACTTTTTATTTTAAACTATCTTTTCTTTTTTTATTCTTTCTTTCTTTTTTCTTCTCCCTTATTTTTTTCCTTCTTCTTGATATCTGGTAATAAATTATAATTTCTCTTCTCAATGGTAATTTTTTTATGGTGTTTTATTTTTTAACGGAAAAATTCCCTCACGGGTTAAAGACCTGGATAAATTAGAGAAACTGTGATTTTTTTTTTTGTATGAGGCTACAAGCTCTTATGGACAATGGCTAGGATCAACAACAAATCTATGATACCAATGTAAAGAACCAATCTGGTTCTTACGATGGACATCCATCATAAATGGAATAAATAATTGCAATCCATACTGGACAAGAAAATATATTGAATAAGAATGTATATAATGAGATAAAAAGGATAATATATGATGAATAAATGTACAATGAGAGTGTCAAATATATAGAGAACCTAAAGACACATATGGTGACCATCCATGAAAGGATGCATCCCTTTTACAATTAATAAATATTTAATATTATTATTATGATTATTATTATTTATGATTATTACCACTTAATATTTATATATTTTGTATGTTAAATTGGCATTGTTGCTAGAGAATTTTTAAATGGTTTAATAAGGTTCTTGTTATTTTAAATTAGATACCACATGGTATGGGGATTTGTATTGTATGAATTATCAAAAATTCTCTTTGTGATATCTCATGCATAGTGTTTTGCATGTTGATTAGAAGCATATAGATTTATAAATAGAGATAAAAATCCAATAGTGTGAGCATGTGGTGTAATGAGATCCATTTGAAGTACTAATCCTTTTGTAGGTAGATCGGGATAAGGTTCAAGGATAAGACCTCATACTCGACCAAATAAAAGGAGGGATCCTACTTTCAAGTTTGTAGGAGAAGTTATTTTTGTAGTAGAGGCAGAATTCGTTCCACCCCCTGAAGGAACAATAAAAATAGAAGAGATGATCAATGGTTAGCCAGAGTTAGTTTCTTAGTACAATCCAGTCCATGAAACATAATATTTTGAAGGATCGATTTCCTCTTAGGAATTGATAAAACAAGATTTTACACCTCTTGTGGATCCTATGGAGGATGAAGAAGGAGCTAGTTCTAACCAAGGTGATATTATTACCTTTGAATTTCCAATTAGATACCCTAGAGAGGAGGCATGGATGAAGAATATTTTTCCTTCAAATATACCTAATTTCAATGGTATGTGCACTAAATATCCGAACATGTTCCTTTTTTCGTTTGACGTCCTTTACCAAAACTATGACTATACAAAGGATTCCCAAAATTTGAAATTGTTTTCTACAACACTCAAGAATGCATTGCTACACTAATTCATGGCACTGGGGGGGCAAAGCATCAAAACTTGGGATGATATGAAACAAACCTTCCTAAAGAAATATCAAGACTACTGCAAGGCAATAAACCTTTGTGAAGTAATATTTTAGATTACTGAAAAGGAGGATGAGAGTTTGGAACACAATGTGGAAAGGTTCCAATAAAATTTTCAAAGGTCCAAACAAATAAAAATAGACAAGGACACTTTGCTAACTATCCTGATCAAAGGTATCATAGATGAGTTTCTTGATCTCTTAAATTTGATGGGAGAAGACATTTCCCAAGTGGATTATGATAATATTTGTGATTTATGTAAAATATATTCATGAGGAAATTCAAAGCATGGGAAAGGTCCTAGAGATGTTGCTACTCGGATTACTGAGTCATCTAGAGGAGGAGTTACTCACGTTGAAATTGGTAATTTGTTGGAAAAGTTTAAAACTAATATTCTTAGTACTTTGAGCTCAAAATTTGACACATTAAATATTAAGAAGAAGAAAGATGAAGTTGAGAAAGCATTATTCATTTTTTTCTCTAAATGTAAGAAGAAGTGTCCCTCGAGGGTGTGTACATTAAATTATGTTGAATTTTGTAGCATTTGTGAGCAGAATAACGCCACTAGAAAATAGCCTTCTTTGCTTGGATTAAAAGTTGTGTATCATGGAACTAATGAAGAGATTGAGAAAATTTGTTTCATTTCCTAGAAGTGACCATGTCCTCCAAGATTGCCAAGTAAGCTTCAATATCATTCTTAGTCTTATAATTCTTTTTTTTACTAACTAAAAAATGAAATACCCTTCTCAATATTGGTATCCTTTCATGATTTGGAAATAATGGCTATCTCAATCAACCCAAATATATAAATGGCCACAAATTTGGTGGGGCTCTACCTTTGTAACTTGACAACTAGTAGCTCTGTGGTTTCCCCAACAACAGTTTCAATTATTGAATCAACAGTGGCAATCACAGTTGCATGCTAGAAATCCTACACCAAGACCACAAATCATGTACTACCCACAACTAACCCAAATAACAAAACAACTCAAACCACTTACACCAATGAGTTGTCTAGTTTCCCTACTTGTTTTATTTCCCCTATTGATTTTCAAGGTGTTCACTTAAGTTTAGGGAAGGTTATTAATAATCTAACTTCTTCAATCATCTCAAAATATGGAGAGGAGGAATTTTATAACATACATAGCCTAGGGTTGCAAACATTTCTCCCTATCCAAAGAGGTTAAGTATTGATAATCCTCTTTCCTAACCTAAGTTTGACTTACTTGGGGAGTTTAAGAATGTATTTGTCAAGATCCCACTATTTCAAGCCATCAAATATGTACCCATATATGCCAAAGTTGTCTGGGAGTTATGTTTAAAAAAAATGGTAGGAAGAAGAAGGATCTTGCAACTGTCTAGGTAATTGGTCATCTAGCAGATTTAATGTTTGGGAATATTTTTACTACCAAGTATAAAAATGATTGTGGTCCTATTGTTTATGTTTACACTAAAAATATCTATATTTCAAATAACTTAACTGATTTAGGTGTTGACATAAATGTCATGACTAGGGAAACCATGGAGAAACTTAAATTGACCGACCTATGAAAAACTCATATCTTTCTCCAAATGGATGATCGATTCATTGTTATGCCAAAATTTATCCTAGAGGATGTAGTCATATTTATAGATTCATAGGAATACCCAGTAGAATCTATGGTTCTACAACAAAAATCCAACCTTGGGGATTACCCCTTGATCTTAGGAAGGCCATGGTTAGCCATTATTGATGCCTATATTGGTTTTAGATCCAAGGACATGACTATCTCTCATGGAAATTTCACCAAGAAAACAACCTTATATCCTCCTTCCAAGCCAAGATATAACCAAGAAATACACAAGTGGGTAGACAATGGGGACGACAATGACGAATATATCTAAAAATTTCTTACACATGATTTAGCCCCGTCGTTTAAAGATAATATTGAATATGATCTTATTTTTTGTCTCCTCATTGATCCTTATTCACCTACCAAACATATCATGAATATGTTAGAAGACAAACATTCATTCTATACCATAAAATTGGAATTTAAATCCATGCCTTCTTATGTCTAAACTGTATTTAAAACAAATAGTATGCCAATAGAAACAAGTTTGGGGAAAACAATCAATATCATTTATAGGATAAAAGGTTCACAAAAACAAAGACTGATTGAGTTGTTGCAAAACCATGCTGATGCCTTTGCATCAATATCTAGATATGAAAGGAATCCATCGTGATCCTTGTATTCATCATATTTACATCGGGGATAACTTTTGACCTATTCAACAAACATAACATTGAATGAACCCTACATTGTGTGAGATAGTTAAGGATGGATTACAAAAAATATTAGACGCAAATTTCATATATCCCATTTATGATAGCCAAGGATTTCACCCCTTGTTATTGTTCCTAATAAAAAAAAGGAAATGGAGGGTTTGCATATATTATAAAGAACTGAACAAAGCCACTTTGAAGGACCATTTTCCTCTACCTTTCATTGATCAAGTCCTTGATACATTAATAGGGAAAAAATACTTCGTGTTCCTTGATGAATTCAATGGATACAATCAATTCAACTTACCCCTAAGGATCAAGATAAAACCACTTTTACCTACCCATGGGAACCATTGCTTACCTAGTATTGTCCTTTGGCTTTTGTAATGCACTTGTTACATTTCAGCTAGTTGTTCTCAGTATCTTTTCCAATTTGACCCACAACTATATAGAATTTTATATGGATAACTTTGCATTGTATGGTAATACATTTGATAAATCCTTGGCTCATCTAGAGAAAGTACTCAACTGACGTAAGGAAACATATTTTTCTCTCAGTCATGAAAAATGTCACATGTTGTCAATTGAAGGATTATTTATTGGGAACCATATTTCTCCTATTGAAATCAAGGTGGATCTTGCAAAAATTGAGGTGATATCCAATCTTTCTGTTCCAAAAAAAAAAAATGATGTTTGCAAGTTTTTAGGACATACTGGTTACTATTTTCATTTTATTGAAAAATTTACCAAAATTGCATCTCGTGTTTGTTCTTTTCTATGTAAAGATGAAAAATTTTCTTGGAATAACCAATGTCAATATTCTTTTGAATACTTGAAAGAAAATTTATATGTGGCCTCGGTATTAAGGGGACCAAATTGGTCTATGTCATTCCATATTTCCATATATGCTTTTGACACAACCATTGGCGTAGTCCTTGGGTAGAAAGAGGAACAAAATCCTTATGCAGTTTATTTTGCCAGTAAAAGTATTGCACCAACAGAATTAAATTACACAATAACCAAAAAAGAATTTCTTGCAATAGTATATGCTATTAATAAATTTTGGCTATATTAATAGATATCATGTGTTTGTAAATATTGATCTTTTTTCCATTCATTATTCAATAAACAAACCCATTACCAATGATAGAGTGACCGGGAAGTTACTATTGTTGCAGTAGTTTGACATGACTATCATTGATAATATTGGAAGGGAGAATGTTGTTGCATACTTTGTTTCCAAACTACCAATGATCGAGATGCCATTATTGTCAAAAATGATTTTCCTGATCAACATATGTTTTCTTTATCTACTAACACTCCATGGTTTTCAAATATTGGTAATTATTTGTTTGTAGGAAAACTTCTGGTACATCTCTTACCAAAGGAGACAAAAGGTTATAAAAAAAAGTGCAATCTACTCTTGGGTTCAAGGATACCTATTTCACATAGCTCTATATCTAATAATATAATGTTGTGTTCAAGAGGATGAGATTTATAACATCCTAAAATATTGTCATGATGAACCTTGTGGAGGGAACTTTTCTTATAAAAGGAATGTGCATAAGGTGTTGCATCTAGGGTATCATTGGCTTAGAATTTTCTAAGATAGAAAGAAGTACATGAGAATTTGTGACACTTGCCAAATAATAGGAAAACCTATTCAATACAATGAGATAATGCTATAGACTCAACTCAATGTGGATCCTTTTGAGAAATGAGCTCTATATTTTGTGGGTCCCAACAACCATCCATCTAGGCACAAAGCTCATATCCTGGTTTGCACTAACTATTTCACCAAATTGGTAGAAGCCAAAGCACTTCCAAATGCTACAAAACAAGTAGTAGGATATTTTATCTTTGAGGAGATCTTTGTCCACTTTGGTCTACCATGAGAAATTGTTACAAATCAAGGGACTCATTTTACCTCTAAACTCATCCATGCCATCACAATTTGGTACTAGATTCAGCATAGGACGTCTACATCATACCATTCACAAGCCAATGGGAAAGTGGAAGTCACCATTAGGGTTCTAGAGTCCATACTAACCAAGACGATGTAGATTTGTTCCAAGGATTGGGCCAGTAGGCTTTTAGAATCTCTATGGGCTTACCACACCATTTGGAAGAACACCATAGGATTCACTTCTTATGATCTTGTGTATGGTAAGCATGTATTACTTCCCATCAAGTGTCATTTAAATACACTTAGAAATACATTGTGGGTAGTATAATACCTATCAAAATATTAGAAGAACCACTTGAATTAGATCAATGAAATTTATGAACTTCTCCATATTTCCTTGCACCAAACCTCTATTGTTCAACAACAAAGAGTAGCATGGCATGAAAACTTCTTTAAGAAGAATAATTTCTAGGCTAGATATTGGGCCCTCTTATATGATTCACATTTCAAATATTTCAAAGGAAAATTTTTCACTCATTGGTTGGGACCATACAATATTGATATTGTTTATGATAATGGTTTTGTAAAGTTGTGCACAATTGATGAAGACCAAAAACTTCATGGATAATGGTCATCAATTAAGGTTGTATCAAAATCCATTATCTTTCTATTCATATTTGGATATTTTAAGTGCAATGGGATATGCTATTTTTTACAGCACACTCGACTCCCTAACCTTCTCTTAGGCTAGAGGGATGCTAAGATTTTTCTCTTTTTACTCAACTTGAATCTGATCCTAAGGACCACATATGTATTATAATCATCGAGAGATTTCCATAAACTATAAATAAGCTCCAATATGATCCTTGGATCTAAAGATGTGGCCTCCTAAAGTATTCAGGTTCTCATGATCAAAATACACCTCACTGCCACATGGATTCCTTCCACTCATCCCATCCAATGTGTTACTGACATGGTTCCAAGTGGAATTGGCCTAATTCATCACTTCAAGTTTTATAACCTCTCAATTCATTCATCTTCATCGAGGCTTCACTCATGTGCAACACTAACATTCAACCTTGACTACTCCAATGATGACCCACTCTTCGGAACCTTCCTAGATCTGATGGATTTCGGGTCTTACCTTCAATAGCTCTAATTGTGCCAGCATCTTCAACTTTCACACCAATTAACATCCAAGTCTTTGAATTTTCTCACAGTGCACGGATGGGACCCATAAGTATCCATGGTTGAGATTTCATCTCACCCATCCAATAATCCATGGTTTTCTTTTAACCCCAAACCTCTTCATCGTCAGCACTTTCCTCTATCCATGCTTCTAGACCATGCCCGAAAACCTATGACGATTGGTATAGATCTCACATCTTGCAGATTCCATGATCTAGATCACTGTCAACATCATAAGGGTTTATAGACTCTCTGGGACTACTCCTGTCTCGTCAACCATTCCACTGGTGACACACATGACCCCTATCATTATTATGGATGTTGCATTGGCTCACCACAACATCATGATGTTGTCACCTCTTTTATTTCTCAACCAAGACCTATCGTGCATATAAGAAATATAACTTATCTCTCTCCTCTATGTCGATCAATGGCTCTCATTAATTCTCAAGCCTTTATCATCGTCGACACTCTTGGAAAACACTTGTTCTTAACAACCTTCCATGCTTTGACGATGATACATCGAATCCCTTCTTATGAAATCCACTCTTTTCATTCCTCCTCCAATCCTTTGAAGGATGTTGCTTATGCTTATACTGTTCATAAAAACACTTGGCTTTCTAGATAGTGTCTTCTAACATCTTGGATTTATCGAATTCAATTTGATCCTGACAGGTATGTGGAAATCCACTGAGAAAATGTTGCACTCTCGATTTCTCATCCTTGGGGTAAGGGACATATCTCAAAAAATCCATAAACATTGTGGCATATTCATCCATGATAAGATGACCCAAACTAGGATCATGGAATTCCTTGACTTTGTCATCGTAATACTTTTCTGATGGGTAAGCCTTTCATAATTATTTCTCAAACTATTTCCATGTCAGTTTTCTTTCTTTCATCCCTTTGATTTCCTTGAGGTCTACCCACTAGATGGAAGCTCCTCCATTCAGTTTAAATATGGAAATTCTTTCTTTCGTATTCTCGGAGTAATTGTGTACCCAAAAGTAATTCTTCCAACCAAACAATATGCTTCGACTTCTTCTCCTTTCTTTATCTCTCCATCTAAGGTAGGAGACTTAGCCTTCTTGAATTCTTTAGTTAAAGAACTCTGATAATTATTCCTCTTCTTCTTATTTGGGAAACTTGATTAAGTGCCACTACTGGAAAACTCTAACAAAGTAGTCTTCCTGTCAAACGAATCCATGGAAATGCTTCCACCTAATATACCTTTCTTGGCATCCCGATGCCTCTTTCTAGAAAAAATATTTCCCACATCAATATGAGATAATCCATGCTTTCGATCATCTGAAGGGGTTTTCAACCTCTCTAATTGTTGCATCTATGCATTACTAGGGCCTTTATATAGATGTTTCTATATTTGAAATAGGCTCTGTAGTAAAACTTCATTCAATTCTTCTTGTTCAGCTTGGGCCATCATAAGCCTCTCATTGTCTACCTTCAAACTTCTAACAATGGCCATCAAATCTGGATGACTCTCTCTATCCCTCTAGCCATTGGACTCTTCGTATCTGAAGTGTGAGGTTTCATCCATGTTGTTTTGTACCAATCACCTCTGGTGCTTTTCAGTATGTCCTACATGCTAAAACAACAATTGTTATTAGTAATTACATTACCAGTGAAATTAGCATATTAGAAAATCAATAAAATCTTTCTTTAAATGATTTCAAGTAGACTTGTCAACCCATTCAAGCCTATATTTTGAACTCTTCTATAATACTACTATGTACCACATCCAACCCCCTAACCTTCTCTTAGGCTGGTGGGATGTTAATATTCTTCTCTCTTTACTCAATGCGTATTCTCTTTTATTACTTGGATTCTACTAGTCGATATATTTACATCAACTATAAATAAGCTCCAATATGATCCATGGATCTAAATATGCGACCTCCTAAAGTATCCAAGTTCTCATGATCAAAATCCACCTCACTGCCATGTGGAATCCACATGACTTCCTTCCACTCATACCATCCAATGTGGTACTAACATGGCACCAAGTGGCACAAGCCTAACTCATCATTTCATGGTTTCTAACCTCTCAAAACATTCATCATCATCAAGAATTCACTCCTGTGGAGCACTAACATTCAACCTTGAATGCTCCGATGACGAACCACCCATTGGACCCTTCCTAGATCCGAAAATTTTTGGGTATGAACTTCAATGGATCTAATTGTCTCGACATCTCGAACTTGCACACCAATAAACGTCCAAGTAATTGAATTTTCTCACAGTGCACTGATGGGACCCACAAGGATCCACGACTGATATTTCATCTCACCCATCCATTGATCCATGACTATTGTTTAAACCCAAACCTCGTCATTGTCGACACTTGACTTTGTCAACACTTCTGGACCATGCCTGGAAACCTCCAACGAATGGTTGAGATATGACATCCTGCATATCTCATGATCTAAATCATCGTCAACACCATAAGGGTTTCTAGGCCCTCCGGGACTACTCCTATCTCATCAACCATTCCATTGGTGAGACGCATCACCCCTACAATTATTATGGATGTGACACTGGATCTCCACATCATCATGACATTATCACCTCTTTCATTTCTCAACTAGGACCTATTATGCATCTACAACATAGATATTCTCTCTATCTTCTATGTCGATCAATGGCTCTAATTAATTCTCAATCCTTTATCATCATCGACACTCTTGGAAAACACATGTTCTTAACAATATTCCATGCTCTGATGATGATACATCGAGATCGATGATCCATATCTCCTCGTCGTCACTTCCATTGAAATCGACGACCATCATCCCATCTATAGAATCTCACCATCATTGTCAGACTTCTCTTAAGTCCTCGCACTCAATCACTATCGACGATGATGCCCCTCTCAGAGAAGGGTTGGTATATACTCATCCCACTAAATCAACAGATGTAATCTCTCACAATGCATCAATGGATTTCCTTACTAATTAATGCCCATATTAGGGATTTGGCCAAGTTCAAGGTTTATTAAGACTTTATTGGTCCTCAAGGATTTCTATGCCTATTCTAAAATAGTCAAAGACCAACTAAAATTCATAAAAAGGTAGTTATTCATATTTTGCAATATTTCCAAAACATATCAGGACTTCCTTAGGATTCAAGGTTCTTTTTTTGTCACAGGGATCTCTCCAACCAAAAACAAACCCACATCATTGGTTAAATGATGTTTTTGTCCATGTCCCAAAAAATTTCCTCTAAATCCACAAGGTTTCTAGGGACACAATTGTCCACTCTTAAACAAGCTCATGGTTTGATAATATGATAAGGTATCATCAGCTCATCCCAACCATTCAGAGTTTCCTTTTTATCAATTACAAGAATTTACACTTCCCATCAATCATACAATTTCATACACACATACATCATTCATAAACAATATAAACAAGTCCAGTTATAGACTTACCTGATCATGGAATTTTCCAATACCAATTGACTGAGAGATTACGCCTTTCCTCTTAACCTTAGGCCACAATCTAGAGTTCATTTCTACAGTATTCCACTCTCATGCCAAGCCATGATACCAAAAGGAGAATGATTCAGGTGGATTCCAACTCAGATGATCCATGAAGCTTACTCTCCTTCCTCCACTGACAATAACAGAAGTTACCCCCTTCCCACTAAGATCTATAATTCTACAGGTTTATCATATGGTTTCTCAATTGGATTTCCTCTACACTAGGGAGCCCCTTCTTTGCTAAATAGTCCGTCGGTGACCTCCCCTTACCAGTGTCAGTTTTTGTCCAGTAAGCACCAAGTTGTAGTATTTTTCTCCATTCTAGATTTGGGTCTTCTATATTCAGGGTGATTAATCATAAATTGGACAAGCTTCCTATTTTCCTCAAGGAAATATTTCCATCTTATTCTCTTCTTCATTCTGCACCCATGAGATCCTCTTCTCATTGCACCCTTTTCTCTATGATTCGGTTGTTCATGATTCTGGTTCAAATTTTATCAACTGCTATGTGTGCATTCCTTTCTTCTGTCTATGATACTAGACTCTTCTTCCTAAGTGTCTGGTCTCTCCTATCCATGTGTGGTCTCTAGTGTTGTTTTTCCACCTTTAGTATCTTCCTCAATAGATCTCCTTGGGACTCTCGTAGACTTCCTGAAATACGCAATTCTCATTCTGAAGGGGAAAATTGTAATGTCTTTTTGTCAGGTCATTCAATTGGCCCTCTGCTTCTACAAAATACCAATCCATCCACAACCATTAACTACCTCAACCACTTCTTGACCTTTCATAACTGGTCATGTGGCTCCACCTAGATCGGGTTCACTGAGAGGTATGATTTTATGCTTAGCAAGCATAAATTGGCTCATTAAACAAGCTTCCTATTTTCTTCATAAAAACAACTCAGCTCCACCTTACCCAACCACTTAATCAATCCCTACTTCATCAATTCCCACTTGTGTATCATGGCCAATACTTTCAAGGATGTTCCCTCTCAGTCAATAGTTTTGGTGCTTATATTAAATCAAAACATAAGTACATGAAGTCTTAGCATGATTACAATCATGGGGGAAAACAAGTTGTTACATTCCCCTCCCCCTTAAAACAAACATTGTCCTCATTGTTTAAAATACCATGTATATACAATTATACAGGAAAAAAAATGGGTATATCAATCCCATGGCATCTTCCATCTCCCATGTAGCTTCATCTACTTCAAAGTGATTTGATTGCACCTTATCCTACACAATGGCTCAGTTTCGAAGAACTATTTTTCTCCTGTCTAGGATACATTATGGTTCGAGCTGGAATTCTCCTTCTAGTTCCACCTGTATTACAGTCCAATCAATTACATGATTAGGGTCATGTACATATTTCTTTAACAAATATACATGGAACACATTATGAGCTCTAACAACAAGTGGTAATGCAATTATGTATGATATTGGTCCCACTCTTTCCATGACTTCAAATGGTCCACAATAGCGAGGTTCCAATTTAGCACACATTCCCATTATCAAGAAAATCCTCTCAGGTTTCATTCGGAGATACACAAGGTCTCCTACTTTGAACTCTCTATGAGTTATCTTGTTGTCTACATAGCTCTTTTGTCTGTCTTGAGGTACTTTCAAATTTTGTCTTATCTTAACCATTTCTTGTTCCATCTCCTTCAACAATTTTGTTCCAAGTGTGATCATATCCACTAGGATGTCCCAACTAATTGGAACTCTACACTTTCTTCCATACAAAACCTCAACGGGACCATTTTCAACGATTCCTTATAACCATTGTTGTAGGAAAACTCTACCAAAGGAAGATATTCCTCCCAATGCTTGGGTTGATGCATAACATGCATTCTCAACATGTCCTCTAATATTTTGTTCACTATTTAAGTCTGACCATATGTTTGAGGATGGTAGGTTGCACTAAATGATAGTTGCATTCCCAAGCTTCCAAACAAGCTTCTCCAAAAACTTGAGGTGAATTTGGCATCTATATCTGAAATTATGGTTTTGGGAAAACCATGTAATATGAATATTTCCTTCATAAAAATATTAGCAACATCTATGGCTTTGAAGGTATATTTAATGGGGATTAAATGAGTTTCCTTGTTCAGCTTATCCACTACAACCATGATCACATCATTTTATTTTATTTTCTTTGGTAAACCGTTGATGAAATCCATGGAAATTGTTTCCCATTTCCATTTAGGAATGGGTAAAGGTTGCAATAGACTTGCAGGTTGTCTGTATTCAAATTTCACTTGTTGACATTCCAAGAATTTAGCAATGTGTTGAGAAATGTCTTGCTTCATCCTGGGTTGATAGAACAACTACCTTATTGGTGTCATTGTTATCACTGAGTAAATTGCTTGGTTGAAGAAACAACTTACAAAGGTAACCTCATAATCACTTTAGAACTGGACACTAGCCTATTCAGTTCAGAGAGGGATATCTCTTGTCACTTGGTCTCTAAGAGATAGGTTTTCTTGCTAAAAACAATGGCTAGGTTATTATTATTGAAGATATTTTTATAAGGTTTTTTGGAAAGAAGGAAAGGGATATGTTGGGCAATGGAGTCAACCTATGAAAGAAAATGAAACACTGTGACTGGTAGGTGAACTCTTCAAGAAAACAAAGGCTAGGTAGGTGATGAAATTTTAGTTTTAAACTTGTTATGATAAGATGGAAGAAAGAGGAAACAAATAACAACAATTAGATCACCATGAGAGATGAATTTTGATGATTTAAGAAAGAAAAAATAGAGTTTAAATTTTCTTCAATCTAAAGCACCATTTAGATGAATTTCGGACCCTTTGCTATCCAAATTTAAACATGTGATAATTTGTAGATAAATAGTAAAGTAAAATAGAGGAACACACATGAGAAGAAACACATACTTCATATCATTGCATCAAAAATCTTTGTATGAACAAGCTATAGACTTCTGCACTTGTATTTCATTCAAATTAGGGAAAAATTTTACAATGTTAAGAAAAATATCCTTGCTTCTTCCAACTCACCCCCCTTTTACATCAAAATGATCAAATATATATAGGTATATTTCCACACTAGGATACTAGGAGTTGAACTAATTCTATCAATAATAATGGATCTGGTTACATCAAGGGATAACAACTCCTAAACAACTTAATAAAAATAGTAAATTCGATTTGGACCATCTTTAATGTAAAACAAAAAATCTTTTGCAACATAGATTTTGAGTATAATTTGAGTTGATGTTGTGGTGAGTCATCAGCTACATCTAGAAACCAACTTGACAGAATTATGTGTGATGTTGGTTACCTTTTCCACCTTTTTGTAGTGAACCGAAGCTAACACTGCGTAAATGCTAACTTCAACATTTGCGTAGGAAACTTGCATAGCACAAGGAATTTTCTTGAAAACTATGCATCTACTAGTAGCAGCATACTTGAGACTTGTACTTACTTTAGAAAATGCATACCAATTACCTCATGTTGGCCTTTCAATCCTTGTGCACTTACAGTACTTTTGTAGCGTGATCTCGCTACGTAATTGTTGTACTTGGCAATTTTTAAACAAAACTACAGATGTAGCTTAAATGATGGTTTTAGCTTGTCATCCTTCTCTGAATCAAAGATACAAAAAGTGTAGAGTGATTTTCACAAAAAATATTGAACTTGACAGCATCCTCGCTCCTCTTTATCACCATTGAATTTGCATTTTCTCACAGTAAACAAAATTTCCACAAAATAATCAAAACCTATGATGACCCCTTTTCCAAAAAGACAAAATTGTAACGATTCTTCATTTATATTTTTTCTATCTCAACAAGAAGTTCCATCTTACCTTTTCCCTCCTCATCAATTTTCAATTGGAGTCTCAAAGACCTGTTTATCTTTCTTAGTGATAAATTCTTCCTCTTTAACTTTTGTACATGTCTGGATAAGAGTGCACTTCTCTTCAATTTTGATTAGGCCTTTGAGAGTGTTGCACATGCATTTGTGATAGCTGGTCCACATTCCCGAAAATGTCTCTGAACCATTATTTTTGACAACCTTTTCTTCTCCCTGAGTTGGATGATAAGATCTTGAGCCTCCCTTAATTGTTTATTTAGCCACTTTACAGTTTTTTCTCCTTCTATAGGTGAAGTGTGAGGTTTTTGAATTGTTGCAAGATGGCCTTGTACATTTGAACTCTTATTCTTGGCTGAGGATATTTTCATAGGAGTTATAGATTTGGTCAAAACTGTATTCTTAGATATTTGCATGAATTCCTTCCCCTTTGACATTTCATTCTTTGAATCTATTTTGACTGGTGGTGTTTCAACCTTAGGAACCTTCTCATCTTCTTTCCTTTTCAATTCTCTTCTCTCTTGGTAAAACTAGGCTATAACATGTTGAGCCTCTTTGAGTAGTTTTTTCATCTCTCTAATATTTGTGTTTCTTTCTATTGATTTCACTTGGTCTTCATCCATCTCCTGAGTTGCATTTTCAACAAAATCTATCTGCTATGTAGGTGTAGGAAACATTCTAGCAGTTGACTTTGTGGTTGGTCTGCTAGGTTTCTGTGTCTCCTTTTCCTCATTAGTAAACTGTAGCCTCCTACCCTTCTTCACAATTGGATGACTTGGTGAAGGGTCCTCAATCTCCTTTTCTTTTCCTTTTCCATGTTCTGCAACACTTCTTCCTTTTCTACCTAAGTTGTTAGAGATCAATCTTTATGCATGTAAGGGGATATCTCTCTTTGGGTCTAGGGGGATATTTGATGAGGCTAAGAAGGATTCTCAATCCTTGTTCATATTTCTAAGCTCTTCAATCACTAGTATTTCTACCAAATAAAAACAAAACAAACTACTCTTACGTTGCTCAGCCCTGGCCTGGACTTTATATGTCATTTTACCTAAACTCATTTAAACCATATTTCTCCTTGTATTGGAATATTTGTTGCAGCATCTATTGTCTCCTATGATACTAGGAAAATGACCTCAACAATTGTTGTCTAAACACCATTAAAATTAATGGCAAACTCCTTTGTCCACTGCATGTTATACCCTTGGATTTTCTCATAAAACCTCATGCACATGGCCTGCTCAAAAGACACTTTGAATGCAGGGTTTGAATTGACCAAACTCAGACTTTGTGGCTCATACCTCAGCACGTTGCTTCCCCTGTACTTATTTTTCTCTTTATCTTTCATAGATTTGTGTTTTTTTTAATATAAACCTGAGACTGATAAGGTAAGAGGGGTCCAAAAACTCAGACAAATAGCTTACATAGAAAAACAACAAGACTAGGGTTTTCTCTATTTAGCATTAGAAGCTTTGACTATATTAGAGGAGGGATTTTTTAGAAGATATGCTAGCATGGAAAAAACGGGCCTTACTCATTTTTACACAACAAAACAAAGGAATAGAGGATGCATAGCGAGAGCACCTGCAAAAAAGTTTGTGTAGCAAGAGAGGCTTCACAGAATTTGTGTAGTGAGGAGACTGATTTGCATAGCAACGGTTTCTTTGAAGCTTTCTCAAGAGGA
This sequence comes from Picea mariana, assembly GCA_032191745.1. Lineage (NCBI taxonomy): Eukaryota > Viridiplantae > Streptophyta > Pinopsida > Pinales > Pinaceae > Picea > Picea mariana. The sequence goes on from JASDQU011509098.1 coordinate 20,375, forward strand.
AATTGTTGATCACAAGTCGAGGATGCATGAAAACAAACAAAAAGTGGAAAAGATACATGCATGAGTTGATAGGAAGAGTTTTGAAAGGGAAAAGTACTCGTTTTGGATGATAAGACTTTTCAAACTTTTTCAAGTAACTTGTGCAGTGTGTTTGCACAATGTTCACATGTTTTCTATAGTCAAGGTACAACTAACATGAAATGTGATCGTAACCTCCTTGTTGATTTCATCATATTTGATGATTGTCATTGATACCCTTTGAAAATACCTTCCCTCCTAGACTTACAACTTGAATTTGACATACCACTTCCCACCTTGTGAAATTATTTCAAACTAAAAAGCCAAAGACATTTGCAAAACCTCTCATGTCATAAACTCCTATACACCTTTAATGAATCTTTTCTTTCATGATGTGTAATTATGTTTCATGAAATTCACAAAAAACCATTTGACTTAGACTTATAACTTGACTCTCTTTTGACATATATCTTATCTTTTATATGATCAATGACCCAGTGACTTTGAATCATCTCATGAGACAAAACACACACACACACACACACACACACACACACACACTATGACTCAATTAGGAATTCCTTGGTCTTTCCAAGACCAAGGAATGACTTTGTAAGCTTTGAACAAACCTCCAACTTTACCCTAAAAATAAAGATGCTAATATTTGGCTCCAATGGGGATGCTATCCTCCCTGTGAGGTAGAAAATAATAGTAGAATAGGTGCCTTATCCATTGGGATAATACCATTCCCTGTAACCAAATAATTTTGCAAATGCATCCAAACTGCAAACTAGAGCTTGAAGTTATTTCACCGTGCATTTACAGAATATTCTTCAAAGTGCTCTTATCACATATTTCTGTCCCAGCCTAGTTACAGATACATGTGTCCTGTAACCCCCCTTACTTCTACCTCGGTGTTATCACTGAAATTTTGTCCGCACATGGCGACAAGAACTCTGCATCGTCAAACAACAATGAAGTCATTCATGGCACTGAATTAATTTCACAGCATTCCAGAAGGGTCAAAAACTATACAAAGTAACCAAAAATTGAAGGGCACTTTACAGAAGTTTGGTGCACGTGCACATGCGCATAACAGGAATGTACTATGCGTGCATGCATGCACGATGTGCGGCTGTTAGCGCAAAAAACCACGCACTTGCTAAACGGCGCATTTATTGAATTGGTCGGCCTCCCAACCACTTATGGATCAGCTCCCAAGCTGATTTGACTCCCAAATCTGAGCTGAATCCACATGGTAGGCTGGTCAAAGACCTAATTAATCCCTAAAGAGCCCCTTTTCACACCTCAAAGGAGTTACATAATCACCCAATGCAATGCTATAAAAAGCCATGAAGAAACATCATTTTCTCAAGGAATTTCATGTAATGTTATGCTGCTTAGATTGTTTTAAGGACTCACTCCTTGGCAATAACACATTAGCAACATTTCATTGAGCTATCCACCTCTACATTGAGTGGATGTGCTAGGAGTTCTTTCACCATCATTCTCATTTTTCTTATTGTAAGGAGAGCAAGTTTGTGAGGGCCTCAAGAGCCTTCCATTGGAGAAAGAAGGGACTCATAGTCCCCTTTCTTCATTGTGCTTTGATTTCATCAATTGATCAGCCTAAAGACATTGGTGATATTGGTCTTTTGTGTTTTTTATTTCTTTATCCATATGCTCATAATTTTAGTTTGTATTAGTTTAATTCTTGCTTATAGTTTTGTTTTTGTTTTTCTAACCCTTTCCTCTACAGCTGTCATGCTCAGCAAGACCCAACTGGGCATGTAAGCACCCTTTATTTGCTCACCAAGTGACGAATTGGATGCAAACAGATTGGCGACCATACTGGGGAGAAGGTATCAATTCCTCCCTCATTTGGGTTTATTTTTCTTTCCTTTTAATTTGTTTAACTTGCAGGTGCACAAACCGACCTCTGTCGACCTGCTAACCAGTCAATTCACAAGAGAATTGAGAGAAATCCACCTGTATTTTCTTTCTCGGCCACTTGTCACAGGTGCACGGGTATTCCACCCCACAGACGTGCATCGTGCGTGCATGCGCCTGAACAACAGTCTTTCTCTGCGCACATGCGTTTTCTGTATAAATGTTGCTCACGCACCTGCGCTTTATGCGCCTCTATCTAAACTAGGGGTCGCGCATCTGAACTAAATTTTACATTGTAAGGTCTTGGGATGTGGGGAATGTCATTTTCCTTCTTAAGAATGATGTTATGCATGCTCTAAATACTGC
>JASDQU011509100.1:0-12190 GCA_032191745.1 Picea mariana
TCAATATTTAATGAGAATTCTAAGTTGCTGTAGTTGCTGTTATAAAAATCAATATTATGCTATGATGTTATTGTCTCAGTTAGGAAATAATTTTGCTTATGAATTTGAATGATGTTTAGAAATATATTAGGCTGTTACAATGAAGCAAAAGGGTACTTGACCAGTCACGCTTAACAGAGGTCATAGTTCCACAGGTCATAATTCTTGGGGTCATTCCACAGGTCATAGTTCCATAGGGCGTAGTTCCAAAGGTCATAGTTCCATATGTATTTCTAGAAGACATGGCTACATAGGTCACAATTCCTTAGTTCATAGTTCCATGGGTCATAGTTCCAGAGGTCATAGTTCCAAAGGGTGTAGTTCCATAGGTCATAGTTCTAGAGGTCATAGTTCTGGAGGGCATTGTTCCATAAGTCATAGTTGTTGGGGTCATTCCACATGTCATAGCTCCAGAGGACATAGATCCAGATGTCATAATTCCACAGGTCATAGTTCCAAAGGGCGTGGTTCCAAAGGTCGTAGTTCCATGGGTCATAGTTCTTGGGGTCATTCCACAGGTCATATCTCTAGAGGGCATAGTTCCACAAGTCATGGTTCCAGAGGGAATAGTTCCAAAGGTTGTAGTTACGGAGGTCATAGTTACAGAGGTCATAGTTCCAGAGGGCATACTTCCAGAGGTCATAGTTCCAGAGGGCATAGTTTCACGGTTCATAGTTCTAGAGTTCATAGTTTCAGAGGGCATAGTTCCACAGCTCATAGTTCCAGAGGTCATAGTTCCAGAGGGCGTAGTTCCACAGGTCATAGTTCCACAGGTCACAGTTCCATAGGTCATAGTTTCATAGGTCATAGTTCCAAATGTCATAGTTCCAGAGGTTAGTTATAGAGGGTGCAGTTCCAGAGGTCATAGTTCCAGAGGTCATAGTTCTAGAGGGCATAGTTCCATAGGTCAAAGTTCCACAGGTCATAGTTTCAGTGGTAATAGTTCACGAGGTCATAGTTCTAGAGGGCATAGTTCCAGAGGTCATAGTTCCATAGGTCACAAATCCACAGGTCATATTTCCAAAGGTCGTAGTTCCAGAGGGAATAGTTCCAGAGGTCATAGTTCCAGAGGGCGTAGTTCCAGAGGTCATAGTTCCAGACAACATAGTTCCATAGGTCATAGTTCTAGAGGTCATAGTTCTAGAGGGAATAGTTCCATAGGTCATAGTTCCAGAGGGCATAGCTCCACGGGTAATAGTTCCACAGGTCACAGTTCCACAGGTAATAGTTCCACAAGTAATAGTTCCAAAGTTCATAGTTCGAGAGGGCATAGTTCAAGAGGTCATAGTTCTAGAGGTCAAATTTTCACAGGTTAGAGTTCCACAGGTCATAGTTCCAAAGGTCATAGTTCTAGATGGAATAGTTCCAGAGGTCATAGTTCTAGAGGTCATAGTTCCAGAGGGCGTAGTTCCAGAGGTCATAATTCTAGAGGGCATAGTTCCACATGTCATAGTTCTAGAGGTCATAGTTCTAGAGGGCGTAGATCCATAGGTCATAGTTCCACAACTCATAGTTCTAGAGGGCATATTTCTAGGTCATAGTTCTGCAAATCACAGTTCCACAGGTCATAGTTCCACAGGGCATAGTTCCAAAGGTCATAGTTCCATAGGGCGTAGTTCCATAGGGTGTAGTTCCAGAAGTCATAGTTCTAGAAGTCATGGTTCCAGAGGGCATAGTTCCAAAGGTCATAGTTCAAGAGGGCGTAGTTCCACAAGTCATAGTTCTAGAGGGCGTAGCTCCACGGGTCATAGTTCTAGAGGTCATAGTTCCAGAGGGCGTAGTTCCTATGGAACTATGACCTTTGGAACTATGCCCTCTGTAACTATGACCTCTAGAACTACACCCTCTGGAACTATGACCTTTGGAACTATGACCTGTGGAACTGTGACCTGTGGAACTATGACCTTTGGAACTACGCCCTCTAGAACTATGACCTATTGAACTATGTTAGGTAGCTAGAGAGGTAATGGAGGTCATTCAATGTAAGGTGGACTATGTCCACTATATTATTAAATAAGACCCATTATGGTAGTTAGATATAATAAATGTAAGAGGATTTCTTAGAAGGTTGTACTTCTAGAAGATTCCTCCTCTAGAATGTTCTTAGGTAGTGGTAGCACTATATAAAGGGTTTCAAGCAATGTAATGGGATATGAGAAGAATTATTGTATTTTGAGCGGTAGCTCAATAAGAGGAATCCCCCTCGAAGAGGCAAGTGAACAGGAGAGGATCCCTTCCATAATAGGATCCATTGTATGGTGTTTCCCTACCTCAAGGGTTTGATATATAAAGTGGTGGTTTTCTATTTTGTTTCGTATATCTTGTGTGGTGATTATATTCAGATATATTTGGTATTATTGTGGTATTTTGTATTCAAGTATTTGGAACTATGACCTCTGGAACTATGACCTCTAAAACTATGAACCCTGGAACTATGACCCGTGGAACTTTGACCTGTGGAACTATGACCTTGGGAAATTTTACCTCGGGAACTATGATCTTAGGAACTTAAACCTCGAGAAATTTGACCTCTGGAACTATGACTTATGGAACTATGACCTCTAGGACTATGATCCCATGAACTATTGAAATCAACAATAATTTATGAAATGTATACTCGACCTCGATGTTAGCACTCTCTGTAACTGTCGTCTAGATTCCTCCATCCTCGAGCCATGTAGGACTGCTTCACCTCCTATGTTCTTTTGTATGCAAGTATGAGGAAGACCAAGGGATATTAGGCCTCAAAAACAAGAATTAGATATGGGAACTTCGGGAAATAGAGATTTTGAGGGAGATGAGAGTCACAAAAACTGTAGGGATATGATGGATCCAATTGTTTGGGCTAAAAGACAAATCTCATATAGTAACAATGCTTGTAACATTATCCTTCAATTAGGCATATTTTATACCATTTCAAGATGGTTGATACCATTTTCCATGGGGTTTAGGGAGTTACAAAATTATTTTTCCCATAAACCCTATTTAGAAGTGTGTAATTTTCACATTTTTTATATTTTTTTAGTCATGTTTGAAGGCACTCATGCATTTTCTGAAGGAAAAGGGAGAGTACTCAATCCTATATTGAAAATTAAGTGTGATTGGATTGCCATGAAGGATTTTTCATTATATTTATGAGTGGACCCAAGTTTCCAAATATGAATATGAAAGGGATGAAGGTCAAACAAAGGCATCTCAACTATTGTGGTGGAAAAATATGTTGTAACACCTACTAAGGTCAAGTGACCACTAAACAAGATATCTCCAATGTGAAAATCCATCACAGATCATCTCCTATGTTCCAGTGCATCTCAAACCAACTAGGGGCTAATCATACACCATGTACCTCAAATCTCATGAAGCACCCCAAAATATGGTGTAAAAACATTCTACTAACCCTGAAAGCTAATAATCCTTTAAGGAAAGTGTTTACACCAGCACCGAACTTCTCCCTCAAAATCTCAAACTTCCCTTTGGCTAAGGGCTTCATCAGAATGTTGACAATCTATACCCTATAGAAATGTGATCAAACACTATAGCACCCTTTTGTACTCTATCTCCCAGGAAGTGATACTAGATATCAATATGCTTGGAGTTAACATGAAACAGTAGATTCTTAGAGAGTTTGATGCAAATTTGATAAACAAAAAACACAAGTGTCATATTCAACTCCATATCTTCAAGCTTAGCCACCAAATTGTAAATCCATACTAACTCACAAATTGTTGAACAAGCTACTATACACTTTTCCTTTTCTATACTTGATGCAACTATTGTCTGTTTCCTGCTAAATTGGGATATGCACCCTCATCCCAAGCAGAAGCAAAAACTAGAAATGCTCTTCCAAGAATTAATTCCACCAACCCATTTTTAATCACAAAATCCATGGATTAATATCCCATCACCTCCTATATATCTAATGAAAAGGATTGTGTTTCAAATACCTAAAAACATGGTTCAAAACAACCTAGTGTGACTCCTGCAGAACAACCATATACTAACTCAATGTAGTCACTACATACCAAATTTCTAGCATGGTATCCACCAGATAAATCAAAGAACTAATCAACTACTTTAATAATGATGGGTCAAACAAATCAATCCCTACATCTTGAGTGAGATTCATATTTGTGCCATATGTGTAGCCAAGGGTTTGCAATCATGGATCTGGAATCTCTCCAAAATCTCCAAAGTGTACTTCCCTTTCCCAAGGAAAATATTTCCTATGCCTTGGAAAACCTCTAACGACCCAAAGAAAATAGTGTAGAAGACCAATGTCTTTCATGTCAAATTTACTAGACAATTTCTCTTTCCACCACACAATAAGCTTCTCCAAACTAATTGATGATCAAAATATCCACATACAAAACAAAGACAACCAAATCAAAGTCAATATACATATAATAAAGATTTGGATCATAGTTCCAAAGGTCAAATTTCCAGGGGTCATAGTTCTAGAGGCCATAGTTCCTAGGGTCATAGTTCCAAAGTTCAATCCATAGTTCATAGTTCTAGTGGGCATAGTTCCAAAGGTTATAGTTCCACAGGTCATAGTTTCTGGGGTCATAGTTCCCGGGGTCAAATTTCTAAAGGTCATAGTTCCACGGGTCATAGTTCCACAAGTCATAGTTCTAGAGGTCATAGTTCCATAGGTCAAAGTTCAAGAGGTCATAATTCTTGGTGTCATAGTTCCAAAGGTCATTCCATAGGTCATAATTCCATAGGTAAAAAAAACATAAGGTCATAGTTCCATAGATCATATTCCCAAGGGTCATAGTTCCAGAGGTCAAAGTTCTAGAAGTCATAGTTCTAGAGGTCATAGTTCTTGGGGTCATAGTTCCACTGGTCATGGTTCCAAAGCTCAAAGTTCCCAAGTTCAAAGTTCTTGAGGTCAAATTTCCCAAGTTCATAGTTTCAAAGGTCAAAGTTCCACGAGTCATAGTTCCACGGATCATAGTTCCTGGGATCATAGTTATAGAGCTTAAAGTTCCAAAGGGTGTAGTTCCACAGGTCATAGTTCCACATATCATAGTTCCACTGGTCATAGTTCCACACGTCATTGTTCCAGAGGTGAAATTGACCGAGGTCTAGGTTCCCGAGGTCAAATTTTCCAAGGTCATAGTTCCATAGGTCAAATTTCCACAGATCATAGTTCTTGGGTTCATAGATCTAGAAGTAATAGTTCGAGAGGTCATTCCATAGGTCATAGTTCCATAGGGAACAGTTCCATAGGTCATAATTCCATAGTTCATAGTTCCTTGGGTCAAAGTTCCATAGATCATAGTTCCATAGGTCATAGTTCCAGAGGTCAAATTTCTAGAGGTCATAGTTCCTAGGGTCAAAGTTCCATAGGTCATAGATCCTAGGGTCAAATTTCCAAAGGTCATTCACAGGTCATAGTTATAGAGGTATATGTTCCTAAGGTCATAGTTCTTGAGGTCAAATTTTCCAAGGTCACAGTTCCAGAGGTCAAAGTTCCACAGGTCATAGTTCCAAAGGTCATCATTTCATGGGTCATAGTTTTTGGAGTCATAGTTCGAAAGGTCATAGATATAGAGGTAATTTCATAGGTCATAGTTCTAGAAGTCATTCCATAGGTCATATTTTTGGAGGGAGTAGTTCCATAGGTCATAGTTCCTGGGGTCAAAGTTACATAGGTCATAGTTCCAGAGCTCAAATTTCCAAAGGTCATAGTTCCTGGGGTTGTAGTTCTAGATATCATTCCATAGGTCATAGTTCCAAAGGTCACTAAAACATAAGGTCATAGTTCCACTATTCATATTTCCAAGAGTCATAGTTCCAGAGGTCAAAGTTCCAGAGGTCATAGTTCTAGAGGTCATAGTTCTATAGGTCATAGTTCCATGGGTCATAATTCCACAAGTCAAAGTTCTTGTGCTCAATGTTCCCGAGGTCATAGTTCTTGAGGTCAAATTTCCCAAGGTCATAATTTTAGAGGTCAAATCTCCGTAGGTCATAATTTCAGAGATCATAGTTTCATGGGTCATAGTTTCTAGTGTCATAGGTCTAGACGTCAAAGTTCCAGAGGGTGTAGTTCTATAGGTCATAGTTCCACAAGTCATAGTTCCTGGGGTCATAGTTCCACGGGTCATAGTTCTTGGGTTCATAGTTCCATAGGTCATAGTTCCTAGGATCATAGTTCCAGAGGTCATAGTTCCAAGGGTTATAGATCCAAAGGTCATAGTTCCACAATTCATAGTTCCAAAGGTCAAATTTCCCTAGGTTTAAGTTCTTGAGGTCATAGTTCATGAGGTCAAATTTCCCAAGGTCATAGCTCCAGAGTTCAAAGTTCCACAGGTCATAGTTCCAAAGGTCATAGTGAACCCAAGAATTATGACTTGTGGAAATTTGACCTCTATAACTATGACCCCAAGAAATATAACCTATGGAACTATGACCCCAAGAACTATGACCTGTGGAACTATGACCCTTGGAAATATGATCTGGCAAACTATGACCCTTGGAATATGACATGTGTAACTTTAACCTCTCTAGAACTGTGGCCTTGGGAACTGATCCAGATTTATGAGCGGAACAAAATGAATAACATACTGAATACAATAACATAGAGATAAAAATAGATATCCAATGAACAATAAATTCTATTGAATAAATGAAATAGGTTGAAACTGTAAAACTACAGAACTGAAACAACTTGCTCGAATGGTGGTAGTTATCTCTGAGAAGAGATCTGAATGCTACGTGCATCCGTCTAAACAAAATTATTGCAATGAGGCTCCAAAGGCCTTTTTAACATTATGCATGAATTCCAAAACCCTATACATCCAAAAACCTAACCCTAGGAGGTGAAACGCTAAAAGTTATGTGGGCCCCGATGGGTAAGTTAGTACCTCAACTTCCTAGGGTCATAAATTTTGCAAACGACCTCTGTTTTAGGAACGTGATAACCCGTTTGAAAGGTATTTTCAATAACTACACATTACGTCATCAAAATTTGACTCCACCTATTCCAACTGGATCCTCTTGACAATTTTTGGTTCAACACGTTATTTTGTACTTCTTTGTAATTGTGGGTTCTACACTTCTGTGGTGTCTGAAGCCCTACACATCTTCCAGGTGGAGATTTTTGGCCACCAATATCCACCTGGATCAAGAAATTTGACCCCAGGAACTATGACCTATGGAATGTCCTATGGTAATGTCTAAGGTTTTCTCCCCTTTTCCTCTAAGAATTATCATTGGTTTTGATCATATACTTTCCTAGGGATAGAAGAAGGCATGTTAGGTTGTTTTCTTTTTATATTTATATGTGAAAGGAGTGTGCAACATAAATATCCATCCATTAATAAGAAATTAACATAGACCTATGCAACAATCCATCATACATTGAGCAAATCATGTAAGATAACCATACTTATAAATGTAGCAACATAGTTACACCTTAGAAACATAAGAAATGGTCAACATCCATCATTTTATCATATTACTTTAACATCCATCTTTGTGATTTCCCATTTTAATTCACATTAAATGAGAACACCGCCCATGCACATTAAATGACCTCGAGAACTATAACCTCTAAAACTATTACCTTAAGAAATTTTCCCTTAGGAACTTTGACCTCGAGAACTATGACCTCAAGAGATTTGACTTGAAGAAATTTGACCTCGGGAAATTTGATCTCAGGAACTTTGACATCAATAAATTTGATCTCAATAATTTTGACCTCAAGAACTATGACCTAAGGAACTTTGAACTTAGGAACTATGAGCTTAGGAACTTTGAACTCAACATCTATGACCTGAGAACTTTGAACTCAACAACTATGACTTCAGGAACTTTGACATTAAGAACTTTGACTTCAATAACTATGACCTCAGGAACTTTAACTTCAAGAAATATGGCCTCTGGAACTTTGACGAGAGGAACTTTGACCTAAAAAACTATGACCTCAGGAACTTCAACCTCAAGAACTATAACCTCAAAAACTTTGACCTAAGGAACTATGAATTGAAGAACTATGACCTTGAGAACTTTGACCTCGAGAACTATAACCTTAAGAACCGTGACCTTAGGAACTTTGACCTCATGAACTATGAACTTAGGAAATTTGTCCTTACGAACTATGACCTCAGGAAATATGACCATAAACTTACTTCAAATCAACAAGACATATATTATTAGAAATTAAAAACTATGAACAACATAGATGAATAAAAATCAAACATGTAATTTACACAAGTGTTGGAGAATTGAAAATTTCATTAATATGCATAAGATGAAGCTCAAGTACATTCCGCACAAGGTCAAAGTCTTTCTTTCAAACACAGTAATTACCTAGAATCCCCTCATATATGTGATTCCCCTTGTTTGGATCATTGTAGTGATCCTGGGATATATCCCCTTGAGCTATCCCAGGTTGTCCATTATTGAACTACTAGAAGATGTCCAAAAATGAATTTAGATGCTCTTTTTATAGGGCCTAGACTTCCTATAAATCAACTCATTAAAGTTTAATATGCCAAGTATATCCACATCATCACTAACTAATCATAGTTGACCATGTCAACTCAATGCACATCATCACTACCAACCCTTTGGATTTATGCCAAGGTCTAAGTGTTGTGGTCCCCTAAACCTTAACTCAATGCTAATAAATATTACTAAAATTCAACAAATTAAAAAACTAAAAGGGGAATACCTTTGGGTGATGCACGATGGACTATATACCAAAGATGTTCCTACATAAAAAAACTCATCTATAATTTATAAAAGCAAATCCTATAATTTTTTTCTAAAATGATGGATCTACCTATATTATAGATGAAATTTAATGTAGTTCCTTGTAAGATGTCAAATTTGACAAGACAATGCAATTGAGAACGAACAATTGTTAAATTATTAGCTCAAAGAGCTCTTCTAACTATGAATGCATTGTTGAAATGAACAATTTTCTTATTCCCTAATGCAACTTCTATGATCAACTATTCCAATGGTTTATAAAATATAATCATAAAACTTTTCTAGATACAATGTATCTATTAATTTATTCATAAACCACATATTAGATATTTTAAATTTAAGGGATGGGGATATACTATTCAATGATCTATAGAATATAACCAACAAACTTTTCTACATAAACCTATATTAACATTTTCAAAAAAAATATAACAAATAACAAATTTCTAACTTTTAATGTATACAAATTCCAACCAATATCTTTCTAAAGAGTTTTGTTTTTTAACATATCAATGTAGTAGAGTATATGATCTGCTCATTTTCTAAGTATTTTTGCAAATTTAAAGTATTCAACTATAATTATAATTGGACTATAAAGCATACCAACCCCAAAAATGCCCAACCCATTATATTTTGAAATGAAATTTCAATAAACAACATAATCTATACAACACTTATTGAATGTAACAATGTTTATAAATATGATGTTTTTTTTTTTTTTTAAGTAAAAAGGTGGATCCTATTATATTAGCATAAACAACATACAGTAACTGTTGATGATGCCAGTTGTCTCGCCTAAGCAGGAAACCGAGACAGCTGGGCATCCTGTGCCAAGTGTTACTCTTTTAACAAAATAGACATGGTTTCGTCCTGCCCGAAGGAAACCAGGACTATCAAACTTATGAGATTCAAAATGTATGCCATAAGCTAGATATGAAGAAACTGAGAAAGCTAACTGAACTAGAGCTATATGCAGAACAAAAAAGGAACCCCTAGCCTAAAGCATCATTGAACCGTTTTACCTATGCGCTTCCTCTCGTTCCTCTGCTGTCACCAGCTTGCTGGAAGTGCGTACATCTACACACACATCAAGCATTGCCGCTGTGGAAGAATTTTGGAGTGGGCCGCAAAGAGCATGTCAAGCCATTGGTCGATCCTGGCGAGGCAAAAAACCTAGTCATCCATCAGAATTCTGAGCTCAAAGATGAGTGGGATGTGCCATAATTCAGAAAAGGATGGTTGCTCCAACTTGCAGCAGTCGACGGAGGCTTGGTGTCTGGAATCCATTACTTCTCTGCTCAAATGCTCCGAACGGTTGAGAGATAGAGTCGTCCCTGTGGTAGCGTCAAGAGGGGTCTCTTCTTCCACAAAACAGGTGGGGAAAAGGTCCTCTGAGTTGTTGGCTTTGAAATCATTCGAGATGTCCCTAGGCGGAGGCTTGTCTTCCTTTCCAAATTCAGTATTGGGGTGGCTCTGCATGGCTTCCTCTAAAGTAATTTCCTCCATGTACGCCATGGGAGGCATTCGTGGTCTTTTTCTCTGTCGAGTGGACACTATGGCTAGTGCTTGTTCAAACTTCCTCTGTCGTTGGCGCCAAGACTCGGCCGTGTACCAAGCGGCACCTCTGCGCGGTTTTCCTCATGCCCTTGGCATGGTGGAGACCCTAGAAGGGACCAGGGTTTCTGGCAGACAGGCTGCTCTACTCCAGAGCTTCAGTGGGACCCTGAATCCCTGCTCCGGTGGAGTAGGTTGTGGATGCACTGGTGGAGTGAACATTGTGAGGAGCCAATGCTTCTCTCTGAAATCCATCCCTATGATAAGGCGTAGGGCTACTGTGACCGCCATAGCCATTAAGGCTTGGTGTTAGGTGCGTTAGAGGTTGGTACAATTCCCTCTTGCAAGGAGGCTCATCATTTGGTGGCAGCTACTGCAAACCATGGTGAATTAATGGCGGAGGGGATGTTCGCCAATTGATGCATTGATAATGCATCCCGACAACAGTCCGCGTGTCTCCTGATAGCTTCGTGGCACCCCATCCGGGGTTTATAAATATGATGTTAAACAAATCATTAATATTTTATTAAATACCTTTTAATTACCATAGTTTAGTGGTTTAATACAATCTTTACAAGTAATTTAAATGAGGTATATGTTATCAAATACTTTTGAATAGTTGTTTATAGTCCATGTGATGGGCTTCAATAAGTGTAAAGATAAATAAAAGTTTATTAACATTTTGGATAGAAAGAGAATATATATAAAGTTTAGTTTTTTAAGTAGTAATATTGATTACCTTTACATAATTAAAAATAAATTAAATAAAAAATTATTTAAAAAATTAAAATGAATTAAGGAATCATTTCAAATTAATGATTTAAGTTTGACATTTTTTATTTTCTTATTAGTTTTATTCTCAATAGCTTATGTAATAATATAAAATAATTATTTCTTGGTTTCATTGCATTGTTAAATGTCACTATTATAATTGTAAATGGGATTGTATAGGTGTATATAAACCATTTTTAACAATTTTTTTCATTTCATTTTAGACTAAATGAAAAATGTTCTTTTTTTAACTAAATTTTTTATTTTACAATTTTTCCAATATTTATAGTCTTGCAATTAGATGAAATGAAAAACGTTTTTTTTTAAATTACAATTTTGATATTGTAAATAAATTGTAAATTTAATTTGTTATATACATCATATCATATTAGTTAAAACAATACCAAAAATTATATTTCCAATTCAACCTGCTCGCGCTAGGCTTACAGGCTGCTACAGTGCGCCCCTGAGGCCTCTGTGCCCTCCAGATCATCTTGTGACACTCTTCCAGATCATGGATGCCCTCGGGGATCTAGAACCGCCCCTGGAGGTTCTCTCCTTCAGAACCATGGTTGTTGCTGGCACTAAGCGCCCGCCCACTACAACTCAGCAAAATTTTGTAAGGAAAATGGACTCAATCCCTTATGTGGCTCTGCCAGAAGAAGAAACCTGCAAATGTAACAACCATCCACAATGTTAAAAACAAATTAATCATTTATTAGATACATACACAATAACAACTTCGTTTTAGCATAATTTTATTGATTTTCATTTACACAATTCTTCTACATTTTCTCAATGATAAATCTAGATAACATGAGGAAATAAGTAATATGATAAATCTCTGATTTAGAACTTAAAACATAAGTATACGCAAAATATCAATAACCAAATACCACCGAAAAATACCTCCACCTTAGCTTGTCGAATCTTATTGGTTGTAATGTAGTCCTGGGCGCTTCCAAGCATTCTTTTCTTGCTTTCCCAGAGTGAAACAACGGAATCCTCCCTGCCAACTAGGAGCCTAGCCAACTTCCTAGCTCCAAGAAACCTTTCTGTGCCCATGACTCCAAGAACAGCAAAGCACAATGCTCAAAGAAAACCA